>PQXN01000556.1:0-13376 GCA_004786275.1 Botryotinia convoluta
ACTATGGGGATAGTGAAGTCAATATAGTATTATGATTCACACTGTTGTAATATTGCTTGAGGTTCTAAAAGCTAGGGCTACGAAACGTATTGCTGTAGTGTCGAAAGGCGATAGCGCAAGCGCTAGTGCAGTCATATGATCCCTATCCCAACAGAGATCAGCCTTAGAATTAAAAGCTATAGATCTAAAGAGAGCGTACTACAGGATCATATATATAATCAGCTCGAAGTTTAGTATTATGCTAGTTCAATCAGACGCGATTGTTATAAGTGTGATAACACTATCCCTCTTTTTTGAAGAGTTTGTTTCAAACTTATTTTAAACGAATAATATAAGAGAAAAATGATCTCTAATCTTTTTTTATAAATTTCTGATATATGAAATATATTTCCTTTAATTGGTACAAATTCTGAATATATTGGAAGTAGTGGCACATGCGCTTAGCTACTGTGTATATATCACTTCCACTTCATAGTTAGATTTTATCTTAATACAATCAATCTATATAGTTAATATTACATACATTCCACTGGCCTGCTCCTTTATTGTGAATAGGTTATAAGCCTAATAGCTCTACAGTAAAACTAAAGCCGAAAGCTTTTTGAATAACTTATGTTACCAAAGTAAAGATTGATAACAAAAAGCTTTTACACAATGCGATATCAATATACAAAGTGCGTACAGCAAACAGATTACTAAGCAGCAATAGCGAAATAATTATTTATATCGCGCCTTTTCTTTAAGTAAGAAAATTACAAGTTATTACTAAAAAGACCATTTATTCCGACTTAATATTGAAGAGCATCATCTGCTATATAGTATTCGATATCACTTCAAAAATCATTATTTATAAATTAAAATTTATTACTTTCAATTATCCTGTTTTAAAGAGAATTTCTCCCTTCAAATACTAATATATCCAAATCGGGATAATACAATTTAAATAATTCCTTTTTTATTTTTTTATTCTATTGTCAAATATGCTCAAATCATTGATACAAGTTTTCTATTTGTAAGATCTCAAAATAAACAAAGATACTAGATCCAGGGATTACTTCAAATGTATTTCTTTTCTTATTCAAGAGAATCACGAATATTGAATTCATCAAATAAAAATTCAACTTTGAGGAAAAGGCTGGTTTTATATATACAAAAAGATATTGCACAAATATGTATGGATTGCAATAGCCAACAATTTAATTCAGGATTTCAAAAAACTTCAAATCTCTAGCAACAGTAGTAATGCTATTACAAAGATTTGATTCAATATTGATAAAAAGGTTACCTTTTTTAAGAACAACATTAATGTATTATCTTATATCTATTATTTATTATTTGATAATAATAAAGCTTTAGTGAAAGAATATAATATAGTAAAGAAACTTTAGGATTATCTAGCTATTAAATATTCTAGAATCAATAATATTGTAGTAAACAAATATCTCTTTAAGATTAAAACCTTCTTTTTCTAATTTGATGATACCCTTAATATAATTATTATAGGTATCTAAAACAAGCTCAAAGATCTTCGACAAAAGCTTTTATCTGTAAACGCTTCAGCCAATACTTTATATACAAATAAATCACTCTTTCAAAGCCTGACCTTGTTTTTCTCTGATAAATATAAAATTATTATTAATATAATCCGTATTATCAATTCTATTTTAAATATTGATAATAAAATTAAGTATCTATAGATCAAAGAGATAGAAATAAAAAACTCTAGAGATTTAATATATCTTATAAAAGGAAAGAAATATATTCCATCTTATTGTTAATACAAAGCTAATACAAGCTTAAAGACCGATATATTTATAATTACTTATAAACTCTATAACAAATCTGATTACTCAATCCTAAAATGCTTTCAATTCTATCATACTAAACATCTCTTGAAATCCGATTCAAAGTATAAACAAAAGAGAAAATAATCCATCTTTCCACTACAAAGAAACAAAAAGCATAAAGAGTATAAAGCTTATATCACTAAATCAAACTTCAATATCACTGAAAGTATTATCAATAATGAATCTGATTCCGAATATTATTATCTTATCAAAGAAAGTATTAATAAGGTATTCCTATTGTAATAATACATTGATATTAGTATTACCTTATATATATCTGACTAATGTTTTCTTTTCAAAAGTTTAACTTATATTTTGTAATAAAGGATAATAATTGATAGGGAAGCTATATACTCAGATAAACAGGGGATAGTAGATATAATGTATAAGAATGGAATAAGGATATTGTTAATTAGGGTATTATATATATCTAGATTGGAAATCAATCTATTTTTAATTAAGAGAATTTGTAAGGTAGAACTTAAAGATATATTCAATCTCAAGGAAATATATTTTATATTAGAAAATAATAAGAATAATAAGATTATCAAAACTATAATGAAAGATAGGATATATATCATTTTGTATATGAAACCAGGATACAAAGATTTTATATTTTTTGTATTCTTTGTAGAAATCATTAATGATACAAAAAAGGAAGTCAAAGAATTAATTATGATAAAAAAGGAAAGATATTTTATTTGGTATAGATATTTCAATTATCTTAGTCCTAACAAAATCAAAAATCTGTACAAAATTATTATACTCCAAAAATCTATTAAGGTCCCTTCAACTTTTGATATTTATAAAATGTATACTTTTATAAAAATAATTAATAGAATCCTAAGCCAATTAAATATACAAAAATCCAAGAGATTAGAATTGACCCATTTCGATATTGCTGGTTCTTTCCCAAGATTTATTTGAGGACACAAATACTTTCTCTTTATTATCGATAGTGCTATAAGGGTAAATTGGATTATCCTATTGAAGCAGAAAAGCAATATAATATCCTTATTGAAAGCTTAGAAATAAGAAATTGAATTTGCTATAGGTGTAGTTGTAATTGCTGTTAGAACTGATAATACATTAGAGCTCCTTCAAGCTATCCAGGAATGAAAAGCTGGTATGTGATCAGAGGTTATAGTGGTTATATTATTTCATCAAAATGGTTCAGCCGAATGTAATATATATATTGTAGAAGCTGATATAAGAGTAATGTTAAAAGAAGCTTATTTATTATTAGAGTTTTGGAATAAAGTTGTTGAGTACGATGTATATATTCGAAACTGTATTAATATTAGTTCAGATGCGAATGGAATCGATCAAAGTCTATTCGAAATATTTATAGGTATGTTATTAGATATCGATATATATAAGGTCTAAGGGAGTTAATGTTATATCTATATTAATTCCAAAACTATCCCAAAAGAATAAAGGTATAATAAACTCTACAATATAATAAAAATTGAGATACTTCTGGGATACTCAAAAGATATTATTAAGTATATAAAGGTTTATTTATTAGAGTTAGGTTATATATATTGCTTTTATTGTATTACAATCAACGAAAGCTATAAAGGAGGGGATCTAAATCTCAAATTCAGAAATTATGTAATCGGATTATAAAGTATCAAGAATATAGAATCTGATTGTAGATCTTGTAATAGATCTAAGGATATTCCTGAATCATTATTTATTCCAATTGATCTATTAATATTATTAGATATAATAATCATAGACTTAATAGAAGTATATTTGTTAATATCAAAGTGAATAAAGATTAAAAGAATATTATGTTTTGATGAAGATGAATATAGAAATATCTGATAGGTGATTAATGATTTATTAAGATTAGTAGAGGAAAATAATAAAGAAATTGATATTACTTTATTTGAGGTTACTTTATTTGAGATTATTTTATCTGATATAACTTTACTACCTAATTCTATACCATCGAATTGGAGTTCATTATCTGAGGTTATATTATCTGAGGTTATATTACTTAATATTATATTATCTAATGTAACTTTACCGTTTATTATACTTATATCTGTATCTACTTCTATACTATTGAATTCGAGATATAATCTTAGGAAGAGGAAGAGAAGTGACAACGATGATATGGAAGGGCAAAGAAATTCTAAAATCATTTGGGTTTTGCTTGCCTTCTTAAATAAGCTAGCAACAGAATTGATCGAATATACTATGATTGCCATTCCAAATATTCACTAATTCGAAAAGAAAACAAATAATAAAATTGTTTCGAAAATCTTAATTCTTTTAGTAGATATATTAATAGAAGCTAAAACCGCTTTGCTAGCAACCGAAATTCTTGGGATCAAGATACCTAATATATATAAAAAAGCAATAGCAGACAAAAAGCATATAAAAGAATAACAAACTATAATTCAAGAAGAAATAGACTTATTGATTAAGAATGACACTTGGAAAAAATTTATTTTATTATAAAGGAGTAATCTAGTTTCAACAAAATGGGTATTTCTTGTTAAAACAAAAGACAATAAGGTAAAGTGATTCAAGGCTAGGTTGGTGGCTAGAGGATTCAGTCAAGTTTTAGGTAAAGATTATAACGAAATCTTCGCTTCTACAATTTGACTTAATACTTTTCGCTTTTTCCTTGCAATTGTTGTAAGAGAGGACTTCAAGTATTCTCATTTCGATATCAAAAATGTATTTATCGAATTATACTTGAAAGAAGAAATCTATTTAGTACTTTCTCAAGATATTTATATTAGTTGTGGCTGTGTTCTATATATATTTTGGAGTCTTTATGGGCTAAAGCAAACTAATAAAAATTAAAGCCTTCTTTTGAAAAAAGAGTTAATCAAAATGGGTTTCATATAAAGCTTTGTAGATTTGTATTTATATATTAATTATTAGTATCAACTAATTCTTTTAGTATATATAAATGATATTGTTATTACTGTTATATACAAACAAGATATTCAATAGTTTTATTACAATCTTTTTGCTCGATTCAATATCAAAGATCTAGAGGAGATTAATAAGATCTTAGGAGTACATATTATTTGTATTAGATTAGAGAGAATGTTAATTATAAATCAAGAAAAGTATCTGAATACAATGCTTACCTGATTCGGAATCTTTTATAATTAATATACTCCTAAAAAGATATCAATCTCGGATTACAACCAACTATAACTAATATTACTAAACAATGAACTTATTAATGTAAACGAATATTAGTAAGTAATCAGTAGTATGATTCACTTTATAATCTATACTAAATCGAATATTGTATTTGGTCTCGAGAGATTAGTATAAGCTATATCTAACTCTGCCAAACACTATAGTACTACACTCAAAAACCTTATGAGATATTTGAGATCGACTATCAAACAGAAGCTACGTTTTGGGTTTGAGGGAATTCAATCAAATATTTGTAAAGAATATGATTTCTTATAATGTATTATCAAAGTGTATATTGATGTAAACTAGGTAAGCAATAAAACCGATCGAAAAAGCATTTCTAGTAGGGTAATAATGTTCTATAGTGAATCAATCTTATAAGCAAGTAAGAAGCAGATATTTGTAGTTATATTCAGTATAGAAGCTGAGTACATTTCTATGGCTATGTTCATTAAACAAGGGTAATAGATAGCTTAACTTTTGAAAGATTTAGAGTGACCAAAGTATATCGGGAACAATGGTGTAGTTCAAATGCTTGGAGATAATTAAGAAGTGTTAGTATTAATCAAGAATCTATATCTATATAAGCGATCAAAGTATATTGATATATATTATTACTTTATTTGAGATTTTATAAAAAAACATTTAGTTAATATTAGTTATATCAATATAAGTGATATGGCTATAAATGGATTAATAAAACTATATATAAGGGTGATATTTGAGAGATTCGAGAATATGCTAGGGCTTCAAAGCTAATTACTAAAGTTGAGAGAGTAAGCTCTTTGAGGGAGTATTGGAAGTAGTGGTATATGCGCTTAGCTATTGTGTATATATCACTTCTACTTCATAGTTAGATTTTACCTTAGTACGATTAATCTATATAGTCAATATTACATGCATTCCACTAGCCTGCTCCTTCATTGTGAACATTACCTAATATAACTTTACTGCTTACCACATTTATATCTACATTTACTTCTATATTATTGAATTCGAGATATGATTTTAGGAAGAGGAAGAGAAGTAATGATAATGATATAAAAGGGCAAAGAAATTCTAAAATCATTCGAGCTTTACTTGCCTTCTTAAATGAGCTAGCAATAGAATCGATCGAATATGTTATGATTGTTATTCCAAATATTCATTAATTTGAGAAGAAGATAAATAATGAAATTGCTTTGAAAATCTTAACTTTTTTAATAGATATATTAGCAAAAGCTGAAACCGCTTTGTTAGTAATCGAAATTCTTGGGATTAAGATATCTAATATATACAAAGAAGTAATGGCAGACAAAAAGTATGTGAAAGAATAATAAGCTGTAATTCAAGAAGAAGTAGATTTATTAGTTAAGAATAATATTTGGAAAGAGTTTATTTTATTACAAGGAAGTAATCTAATTTCAATGAAATAAATATTTCTTGTTAAAACAAAAGATAATAAGGTAGAGCGATTCAAGGCTAAATTAGTAGCTAAAGGATTCAGTCAAGTTTTAGGTAAAGATTATAACAAAACCTTTGCTTCCACAATTCGATTCGATACTCTTCGCCTTTTCCTTATAATTATTATAAAAGAGAATCTCGAGTGCTTTTATTTCGATATCAAAAACATATTCACTGAATCATACTTAAAAGAAGAAATCTATTTAGTACTCCTTCAAGGTGTCTATATTAGTTATAGCCGTGTTCTATATATACTTCAAAGTTTTTATAGACTAAAGCAAGTTGGTAGAGATTGAAGTCTTTTTCTAAAAGGAGAGTTAATCAAAATAGATTTCATACAAAGCCTTGTAGATTTGTGTTTATATACCAACTATTAATATCAGCTAATTCTTTTAGTATATATAGATAATATTATTACTGCTGCTACATATAAACGAGATATTCAATAGTTTTATTACAATCTTTCTGCTCAATTCAATACCAAAGATCTAAAGGAGATTAATAAGATCTTAGAAGTATATATTATTTGTACTAGATTAAAGAGAGTATTAATTATAAATCAAAAAGAGTATCTGGATATAATACTTATCCGATTCAGAATCTCTTATAGTTAACACACCCCTAGAAAAATACCAATCTCGGATTACAATCAACTACAATTGATATTACTGAATAATAAACTTACTAATGTAAACGAATATTAATAAGCAATCAGCAATACAATTTATTCCATAGTTTATATTAGATTGGATATTACATTCAGTTTTGGGAGATTAATATAAGCTATATCTAACCCTACTAAATATTACAGTATTGTATTCAAAAACCTTATAAGATACTTAAAATCGATTATCAAATAGAAACTATGTTTTGGGTTTGGGGGAGTTCAATCAGATATTTATAAAGAATATAATTTTCTATAATATATTATTAAAGTGTATATCAATACAGACTAAGCAAGTAATAGAACTAATCGAAAAAGCATCTCTGGTGGGGTAGTAATATTCTATAATAAACTAATCTTATGGGCAAACAAGAAGCAGATATCTATAGCCATATTTAGTATAGAAGTTGAGTACATTTTCATAGCTATATTCACCAAACAAGGGCAATGGGTAGCTCAACTCTTGAAAGACTTAGAGCAATCAAAGTACATTAGAAACAATAACGTAGTTCAAATGCTTAGAGACAACCAAAAAGCGTTAACATTAATCAAAAACCCACATTTATACAAGTGATCAAAGTATATTAACATATATTATTACTTCATTCAAGATCTCACAGAAAAACATCTAGTTAATACTAGCTATATCAATACAAATGATATAGCTATAAATGGATTAACAAAACTATATACAAGAGTAATATTTGAGAGATTCAAGAATATACTAGGGCTTCAAAGCTAACTACTAAAGTTGAGAGAGTAAGCTTTTTAGGAGAGTATTGGAAGTAGTAGTATATACGCTTAACTACTATGTATATATCACTTCCACTTCATAATTAGATTTTATCTTAGTATAATCAATCTACATAGTCAATATTACATGCATTCCACTAGCCTGCTCCTTCATTGTGAACAGAATATGATATATATTTTCTAAGTGATTTTCAAAGTAATGATTATTAATTACCTTTCCTTAATCTTTTTTATCATTATCATTATATTCTAAATTGGTTGTCAATATTATAACTGGAATCGATTCTTATCAGTCCTATATATTTTGATATAGATCTAAGGAATATATTTGTATCTAATAACAGACACTTCCGTATCGCACACATTTGTTTTGCTTATATAAAAGAGTTCTTTTAGTAAAAGAAAACTCAAATGCATAAATACAGGGTGGAATTGGAGTATAATTGAGCTTATCTAGTAAAATATCAAAAGAACTAAAGATATTAATAATATTAAGGTTATTAATATTTATTAAATTATAATTTCAAGAGTAAAATAGATTCTATAATATATATAGAACTTTAGATTCATTAGAATAAAATAATACTGAAAATCCATTTGCTATATATATAATTAGTTATTATATAATTTAAACAAAATTAGGATAAAATAGGGAAAAGAAAGTTGTTGAGTAAAACAATTCCTGAGTATAGTATTAAGTTTATTACAGAAAGTCAATATCTTATTCGAATCGGGTTAGTTTTGTTTATAAGCTTTATAAAAAGTATATTCGAATTTCGTAATATAGGTATATAAAGAATTAGTTTCTTATTTGAGAGTGAATAGCTTATCTTCAACTTTTTGTATTTTATTTGGATTATTATAAACACATATAAGTTGATCTAAGATTATTATATAATTTAATAAAATATTTTGATTGAAAAAAGAAAGCTAGAATAGAATTATAGCTTGTATATGAGATTCGAGATTAAGATATATATAATAGAATTAAGTTATAAAATTGCTAATCGCTATACTATCTATTTGTAGTTTCGCTTGAATTAAGGGTAATTATGTATCAAATTTCTGAAAACTATTATTGAACTTTTTAGAATCAGAGAAAAAAGATTTCAGCTGTATAAAAGCAGAAGGAAGAATATAATACTTAAGGATCAAGAAGTATAGGAATGAGATTTTATTTCATTGATGAATTACTTCGCTACAAAGTTCTATAATTGTGAGATATATTGAATCGAAATCTATAATCCAGAAAATAAATATAAGAAAAAGATAATATTTTCAATTAATATCAAAAAGATTTGTATATAAGCAAAAAAGCAAAAGTGATATATTGTAATAGGAGTAAATAAAGTATGTGTATTTATGAGTATATATTAATATTATTTCATTTCTTATTTGAAAAAGTTTTTAATAATATAAGGAATCTAATGTATATTAGAAATCAATCTTAGAATTAAAAGTTATAGATCTAAAGAGAGTATACTACAAAACTATATATATGATTGACTTGAAGTTTAGCGCTGTGCTAGCCCGATCGAACGCGATCGCTATGCGTGCGGTAACAAAGACTAGAATAGTACTACTATATAGAAAAGTCAAAAGTCAATATTAGAAATACTACTTTAGATTAACATAGCTGATTTAGATAATGAATAGTCGAGGTATTAATATATAAAACATTTCTATATGCGGTTATTACTATAAGAAATATTATCAACATTACTCGATGTAACATTTTCTCCATTGTCATTCAACATCATCTCAGAATTTAGTTCGAGACTATGAAATCACTAGCAGAGAAAAATTTATTGAAAGCTGTCATCTAATCATCTTAAGCATAGATACTTGAAAGCTCTGAAGCATCGATTGAGAAAAGAATAATATAATCGAAAGAGTAAAGATAATAACATATAAAAATCAACCTATTAAACAAGGTCTTAACCCAGACAATAGCAGCCTCTGAAAGCTGACAATCTCTCAGTGGTTGAAACTAGATGAGTGTAAAAATCCAGTCTCATCTCATTGTTTTTCGTCTATCTAAACAAATCCTTTGAAGTTAGTATCGACTTTCGAGATACTCTGTAAGCACGAGAATAGATATTAAACCTAAGAGCTTTAACAGCAGTTCATTAATTCTAAAGAGATCTTAAGTGAGACTTCACTCGACTTATCCTACTTTCCAGCGATGTTTCACTGCTAGTCTCGTATCATCCTTTTATTCTACTTCGAAAGTCTGTATTTTTTAATTTTTAATTTTAAAAGATGTAACAATATCTCAAGGAGATAGAACTTTCTCATTCTAAGCTTTACTTGAAAGAAATAAGCGACAGTTATCGTTTGTAGAGATTATGATGAGTAGTGTATTATACTCACATTGAATGAAACTAAAGGAAATAGTCAAGTCACATGACACAACCTTTTAAGCGAGATTCTACATTTCTTTATGTTATAATTTCTACCTGTTGGTATCACCATGGGGATGGTGAAGCCAATATTATAGTACTATGTCTTCACACGGTTGTAATATTGATTAATTGCTTAAGGAACTAAGAGCTAGAGCTAAGATTACGAAACCTATATGTTGTAGTACCGAGGTACTAGCACAAGTATTAGTATGGTTATATAATCCCTATCCCGACACTAGCAACTCTCTAAAGTCATTGAATCGTATCTTTCTAGCTAATCCCTTTCTATCAGTGTAATCATCCATCTACCTCCTATTCTACCTCCATCCTTCCTTATTATACATACCTCCCCTGCTCGCATTCTAATCTCTATCAACCCACTCTATAACCTTAATCTTGATAGTGTTGTTATCGATTAGGTCCTTGAGTGCTTGACATGGTTTCGACTTAGTCATCGCATCTGCAAAGTTAGATTCTCCATCGATCCATTTGATCTCTACTATTTCTCGTTTCTCATAGACCTCCCGAATAGCCATTACATCAATTATTAATCTCTTCTCACTAGTAATACCAAGTTTGGTAAAGCAATCATAAAGGGATTTGGAGTCGATACATATAATCAACAGGATTTTGTACTCTAAAAAGATATTATCAATTATTCCCTTGATTGCTGCATTGATATCAAAACCTTGAACCATTCCATAGAATTCTAATACTAATACACTTCTCATAACTCTTTTGCATTTGATAGATAACCAATAAATGATATTAGCTTTATCATATTTATCCATTAGAATAACGATATATCCAATCTGGGAGGACAAATCTTTATTGTTAGCAAAAGATACATCTATAAATACTATTAATTTGAATGATTCTTTGTTGAGTGATATAAACTGTAAGCCTCTTTTGGAGTTGTCGATTTGCCATTGAATACATTTGTTGAGTGATTTTGCATCTTCATCCTTTGGATTGACAGTTTGAGCTGTATAAAATAAATCGAAAGCTGCTTCTGATTAGTACATAGTTACTATATATACTCCTCAAGCATATTATACAATATATTAATCCTTTACTATCGCCGACTTTCTTAGCTTTCCACAAATTCCATATATATCAGATAGTTTCGATTTAATTAATCATAGATTCTCGTATTACTTTTTTTGATTAAAATAAATACTACCATTAACTTACTGAATAATGATATTGCTATTGAACTTGAATAGTATATCAAATATAAGTTTTTCACAATCTTTTGCCATAAAATTAGTGTCTTCAAAACCTTTCTGCTTATAATCTGCAAATTCTTTATTAGCAACAATGAGGATATCGTCCATCTGAAGTCCAATAATTCCAAAAACTGAATCATTCTTTATTGTATATAAGAGATATGGGTTATAGATTGATTGTATCATTTTTAGAGCTCTAGTGTAATGTTTATAATATATGCTAAACCAGTGGTTTCCTGCCTCTGAAACATCATATAATAGTCATACAACTTAAAGAATAAACCCATTTGGGATCTCCATTTCTGCTAATAATCATACATAAAACTTTCACATTAAATTTGATATAGATTAGGTATATACTTATATAATATCACAAATGTGCATAATAACTTTATCTTTAAGTAACATTACCATTACTGACAATATAATACACTAACTGACACACTGAATTATAGGTGATTAGATTAAAACAATGCTTTTGCCTTAATCTTTCCATGCTTGTATAACCAATCGGAACTTCGGAAAGGCTTTATCAGTCCCTTCGTTCTTGATTTCATCAATAAACCAAAAGTTGAAGATTTTTGTATTCGCAGGAATATTATCAATTTTAACAAATCGAAAAACTTCGTTTTCCATAAGACCATTAATCTTTTTTCGTTTAGACTCAACAAAGATTGTTATCAAAGTGGATATATCTGTAACTATAATATATAATTCACAATATTGATCTTCGAGATTAGTCTCATTCGGGAAATGAATTGCTAGATCTAATACATCTTCAATAACTTTGCCAAATTCTAGCAAAGTTGTAACGCTTTCTGTAAGAAACATTCTTAATACATTTACATTAACACATAGATTACACATTAGTGATATAACAATCTAAAAAAGACCTTGATTTGGTGCTTGTTGTAATTGCTCTTCTGGGTTTACCTATATCTCATACATCTACAATAGTATTGTTTGTAATAATTACACTTGTGATTAGAATTGTTCCTATAATTCTTTCTATGCTTGAAGTAAATCTTCTTGTACGTGAGGTTGCTCTTGCATACAAGATTAATCCTAGAGTTGATCAAGCTCCTCTTCCAAGTATACTTTAACTTGTATAATGTAAAAGTCTATTGGACCACTGAGCAAATTTACAATGCATATTTTATCTTTTATATCTAACAGATAATATGAACCTGTCCATTTACCTAATCGATTATTGCCCTCTCTCCATACCCAAACCTTTGAATTAATGGGTAAATCGTAAAGAGTCATTGTAGCTAGTCCGTTTCATTGATTTAATACATCTGAGACCTATCTTATAGCTCGAAGTTTATTGATCTTACTCATTACCTTCTTGATTACTGTTTATCGTTATAAAACAGTTGGTACTAATAGATCAAATTCACTCATTCAAGGGTATACACCGAAAACTAGGAGTGTTGGAACCAATCCATCTGATCCTGCTATATCGTTTACAGCTTTTATAGCTATTTGTAGTATGATCTCCTTTGATACTAAACCCTTCAATTTATCAGCAATAATATTATAAGCTTGGCAGATGACTGTATAGTAATGTTCCACTATACCAATTGACCAATGCATTTCAACTAATACACTTTTGGTTCTTATCGATATTGAAACTGTGTATTGAACGAATTCTTTACTGACAAAGTTTTTTCCTGCGTCATAGATAATATAATCTGATGGGTTGGTGTAGATATCTATCCAGTACATTTTAAGTTTATTAAAGATAACGTAAGTCATGGCGTAAGTCCATTACCCAACATCCCGGCCACCCCCTCATTTCGGCCACCTCAAACAAATCAATATATAGATTTTAAACCTCAATAACTCCACCATTATTCAA
>PQXN01000557.1:0-13373 GCA_004786275.1 Botryotinia convoluta
CTTCTCTTCAGCTTTAATTTGAGCTATTGCTTGTTGGATACAGTCTTCCATAGCTAATATAATATTCAATATAAGTCTTATAGTTCATGATTTTTGAAGCTCTAAAATTTGTGCAAGATGTGGGGTAGTGTAAGATGTAGGGACATCGGTTACGCCTTGGTCATCGAAGCCGTAACACAAATGGTGAGGAAATTCATGTTACACTGTGCAACTATATACAACGTAAGTGGCACCTAAGTGAGGGAAGATTTCACATGGCCCCTCTTGTCTTGCGCTAAAATCGGATGTATCCAAAATATAGGTTGCATTTCATTTTCGTCAAAATAATGTTTTATTCGGTTGTCACATCTTTTTCGATATTAAGCGTAACCAACTAGCAATGGCCCAGAACATTCTTTTGCTCATACTAACGATCCCTTCACCGGAGTACATAACAATGTCGAGTTCAACGCAGTAATTATGGAGAGGGGTTGGAACAGGCCAACATCGCAAGGTTGTAAGCGGTGGGTAAGATCAGTATTATGATTCATAATTCGTGATAGCGGTCTAAAAAGGCCATATTGACGTGACTAGAGTGACCATCAACGATTGATAAACGCCAGCCACGCCCAGATTTAGCTTTAGTATCCCGATTGAATACTTTATCTAACCATACTAAGCCGAAAGCTTGGTTTGACCATCAATTCGCTGAAGCTCCAAAATACGCTTGATCCTCCTCCGTAACACCTTCGACGCAGATATCTTGCAGATCATGAGAAGCTCCTGTATAAATTAGGGCAGGAGGAAATGCAGTACCATTGGCGCAGATACAGGTAAGGATGCTAACAAACTCGCGCGACCCATCTTGCATATTCTTCGTAACCCGGCCACTAGCATATGCTTTCTTCGCCATAATCCTCTTCAAAATATGTGCCATCCCAGTTGTATATATTATCCTCCGATATATTGTATTTTTCGACTGCTTGAGCAAGCTAAAGGGGGTAGAGTATAAATTAGCAAAAGGGCTTTTAAGGATAAAAATATTAACAACAATGCAAATAGCTCAAACCAGGTCATAAAATAAGTTAAACATTGCAACGTTGTCGGCCCTTACTCGCTGGTTATCAATAGTACCGAAGTACAAACTGTGAAGCTTATCCTGATATCTCTTTACAAATTGCCCCACCCAATTCTTGCCCAGTTCATTTTGTATGATCGATTCAACAAGGTTTTTGATGATTTGACTTGTTGGGGGCATAGAATGAGCTGTCAGCTTGTTGTTGTGGCTAATTGAAACCTTCTCTTGGCTATCAGTAAGTCGTTGACGCATATCGGAGGCGATTTCTCTTCAGGAGAAGGTTTTGCCATGGAACCGGTTCTAAAGCGTGTTACGTTACAAGCCGAACCTACTAGCTGCTTCTGCTATATTCGGCTTCTCTTGCTCCTCTAAATAAGCTATCGCAAGCTCTATTCGAGCGTCGTGGGGTAAATTAGCTCCGTTCATAGTGTTGATTGTGGTGATGATAAAATAAAATAAAATAAAATAAAAGCGTCACTTATGGCGGGATATTGGTTACAACTAAGGAGACAGTGTTTAAATACCGTTATCACAACGTGACAATATTCAATCACCACACGGATCAAATCTTAATTCCTTCACCAAAAAAAATGTTTGATATCAAGTAGTTAGGGTACTATACTAATAATCACATTATATTCCACGTTCAACACAATCAAGTCGCTCAATATTTTGGGGATAGATTGGACCATGGTCCTACTTGGATCGGTACAATTTTTGCATGAATTGAAGCACGCTGTGGGTGGTGTTAGGGCCTGCCAGCGCATCGTGAGCTAGCCGTCAGGCGACCCTCTTATGCTACTTTGAGGAAACTCCATAAATGAGAATCTACTCGTTATTCTCCGGTGCCCATTTTGGTATATCGATGTGACAAGATTCTATGTTTCATTATTTAGCAATCTACTTCATACACTAGGCATAGATTATGATTCTATTAAGCCAACTTTATTTTTGCCTTTCTCCTTTAGTAGTAACACAAGTAAGAAAGTCTTCTTCAGCTCTGACAATGATTGTGATTGAGTTTACATTTGTATTTTGACATGAGACACGACATGCCACATGCCACTCATCCCTTTTGAGCTTTCTATCACATCCTCTCTATGTTCGCTTTAGTTTATACGCATATAAGAATAGTTCTTACAGTTGCATCACAGTCCAAGAATAAACAGGCTCTTGTGTAAGTTTATCACGATGAATGAGGCAAGGAGTGACATCTTTCCTGAATCTAGAATTGAAAAAAGAGGCTATGTAACGTTGACAGATAACAGCAGTATTAATGGCTTCCGAGGAAAAGTTGCGCGATCCATTGGTCAGGACTGACAGATGGTTAGGATCAACATTGGCAGCTCTTTGGTGAGAAAAGGGAATGCGTCAGTTATTTCAACATCCCAAACAGAGGCAAAATTCACCAGGAAAGTATGCCAGTAGCTACAGCCTTATATGTGAACAAGCAAATTCTGGTAAGAGCTTATAACAGACCATTCGCCCAGGAGAAAAGTTGAATGTTCTGCTCTTATAATCAACTTATCACTTTATCCTTCACCTGAACCCGTCAAGTAAAAGCAAGATTACAGCTCTTTGACACAGTATAAACTATCGATTATCTTTCTCTTACCATACCTTCGTTGCTTAACAACAACACAATTATGTCTGTTCAATGGGAAATCACGTTTTTCGCAGTCCACGGAACTGATACCGTCCTTTTTGCCAACGGCCAGATGCAAGTCGCTGTGGATATCTCGATCACAGCCATCGATCCAACCTATAATGTCCCTCACACTTTGACAGCAGCACAGCTCTCGACGATCGAGCTTGTTGATTATTACTATACCGATCAAAAGCTAACTGGCTCATGGAATTATTCAGCTCAAGAAAATGAGTTCGCACACAGCATGCCTTCAACCGCTGGAGATCGCGCTGGCGGCACTGCCCGCGTTGCAGCGGAACCATTAAACAGACAATTCAAGCGATATTGGGTAACTGCTACAAGGATTGAAAGTAAGAATGTTGGGGCAAGAGTTCGACAACCCAACAATATCTGGATTACAACCAATAGCAAAGATTTCAATAGTCGCGTTGTGCTCCGAGGGAATGCACCTGTCGCATACGACACGAACAATACCACTTTTCGAAGAACCGACCAGGCCAGTGGCAGCGGTTGGGATCAGGACAACTATTACTTGTCAAGCAAAGGCCATAGATTTATCAAGGCTGAGCTCCATGGCTACAAAAAGGAGAATGACTGTATGGAGGGTCTGCGCAACTGTGTCGGCTATTACAATCGTGGCAGTTTTGGGAAAGTCATACATTATATGTGGGGAATTGGTTCAAGGACCACAAAGACTGTTGGCGTGACTCATTGGACGGACTGCACACCAGTTCCCGCACCTTTTACGGCTAATATCACTGTTCACGACCAGGCAAATTCTGTGTGTCTCACCCGCTTGAACATTCTCTCATTGTACGAGAGCTGGCAAACAGACTGGAGCTATCACCCGTGTTGGTTCAAGGTCTTTGATGTTTATGGTAATTCGGGCAACTTTAGTGTGGAACGAGATAATGGGTATAACTTGATAAAGGTTCAACACTATAATAGAACTGCAGCCCTAGAATCCTCTGAGGAGATTGTCTATTATCAAGAAGATATTCCTTCAGGAGATGCAGCAACTGGCGAGATTATCGACCGTGCCAAGGCTATGGAAATTATCGGAGCCGCTGCAGTCGTTGGAGCCGCTGGAGCTACTGGAGCTGTAGGAGTTGAGGCTGCCCAAGCTGCCGAGGCCGTTGAAACCGCTTCGTCAGAAGCAGTGTAGGAAATAGTAAGCCAGTTCAACCAATCCAGTTTAGCTTGTGCCCTTTTGAAACTGGCCAATTTAGTTTATCGAATCTCGACTGGCAGTACGTTTGGTTTGATGCTGTTCAACTGCAAGTTTAACTGGTTGTACTGGTTCCACTTTTGTAATGATAGGGTACATAGTTTTATTAGAGATTTACATATAAAATTAGGTATTTTATCATTGCATAATGAGAATCAAGGATTATTCTAGGGTTCTAGTCTGATTTTTCTCCGGTTTTGCGTTGTACAGGCACAGATAAACATTATCGTCCACATGTCAAAAGGGAGTTTAACGATTATTGTTATTATTATTATGTTTTACGTCCCGGCGAAGCACAGGATCACATAGTTATTTCTCATATAGCCACCGCCTGCTTTCCTAAACCATCCCGAGGGGTGTAGAGACGCCCCACGCAATAGTTTTACGCTTTAAAACTACTATAGGAGGAGTACTACAATCTAACGATAGGATAGCGATTGACACCCGTTATAATGAAAGTGCTCGCTTCAATTTAAGCTATTCCTTAAGTCTATCATTCTATGCCTTTCTGTAGGTAGTCGGGTCTCAGGGCTCCGAAGGGTGGGGGCTGGGACGCTCAGTGAAGAGCCTCCTTCAGCGTGTCAGCTCACTGACGGGGGGTCAGGAGAGTTAAAGTAAGAAAAGGAGAAGGGAGGGGGGAAGGGGATATGCCACAGCCCTCGGCCTGCTTAAGTCCAGAGGGGGGGCTTTCTGCTCTATTAGTGCTATATGGCCAAATTGTGGTATGGAAGCTTGTGGCTTCCAGGAGTTTGGCGTATTCAGCCGGAATCTTTGTCAGTTCTGATAGGTATACTATAGCTGCCGATTTGGTTTGGGGAGGAAGCTGGTGTTCCCTTTTCGTTTTGGGCCATTGGCCTCTTTTCTGCATAGTTTTGTTGCAAAAGAGAATATGAAGAGGTATTTTGCTTTTTCCATAGGAGCATCTTAGTGATGCATTCTTATATGCGAACCTCCTATGATATCATTCAAAATCCCCATGCCCAGTACGGGTGGCTAACAAATAATGAAGCTCCCGTCGCGAAAGTTCAAGTTCTTTAGGCAATGCAACCTGGTAGTCCAGTCTCTATGCCCTGTACCCAGCCGAGAGCTGTGCACTATGTGCATGCCACCAGCTAGCTTGGCTTGCTCGATTCTGTTGTTTGGCAATTGATCGGATTTCACTTGCTGTTGCAAAATCAGCTTTTCTGTATGAGATCCTTTCTTTAGCTCCTCGGTCGGCTAAAGCGTCAGCTCTCTCATTCCCTTCAATACCAGTATGCCCTGGGGACCACCTGATCTGAACCTGGTGTTTGTCCATAAGCTGCTGGCATTTTAAAATGGCCTATTGTGATGATATAGGTACGGTACTCCCCAGGCGCCATATACCCTGTGGTGGCAAAGTTAATACTTTGGACAAAAGGAAATTCAATATAAATCCTCATACAAATTTCTATTTTATACATTACGATATTAAAGATTCTTTTGTTATTAACAAAACGCTCACTTCGTTATTGACAAATAAAATCAGCACTTTTTGTGATCCATTTATTATTGAATTTTGATAGAAAAAAAGAAAATAAGAGCTATAAAAGGCCTTAGAGCTTTCAGGATCTTTAAGTATTAGAATTGTAAAAAAGGTGGACGAAAGAGTATATATATAAGAATTAGGAGAAGATTAAAGAAATGAATTAGAGTTAGAAGAAGGAAAAAAGCAAGTATAGAAGATAAAGAGTGGGTGGGAAGTATTAGTTGAAAGTTTAAAGGAGAGTAAGGAGTGAGTTACTTATATTATTTCCAATTTATTCTGCAATTACAAGCTTTATTATTGTATTATACTATATAGAATATATTATATAAACAGAAATATTGGATAGCTCTAATTTATATATTTATATTTATCGATTATTAATCGAATTCAATACAAGTAAACTTTCTTATTTGAAAATGATTGTCTCAAACTAAAACTTAGAATTAGCTTTCCAAATTCAAGAAATTCACTAAAACCCTATTGATTAGAATAAGCTTTGTGAGGCACGAAGATAAGATTAATCAGATTAATCTACTAAAAACGATTTATTCAATATATAATGAAAGTATTGGAGATTTTATTGCAGTGACGAAGCGATCGCTTCGTCAAGTACTGAATCTGCCACCACAGGGATAGCCGATGTACTGTCGATACACATATATATTTTTCCCAACAGGTTCGCTTCCACTTCCGAAAGCTAAACAGCACGTTATAGGCCTCTGCAGGCGCCTATAGCTTCCGCATCGAAAACATGGGATTGCTAATGGATTGCCCCACAGTCTGTGGCAACCAGAGTATTTCCAGTATATATTGCATATCCATATCCGACATACTGCCCTTCTCTATCTACTTGCTCTGATCTATCTGAGAAGATTGTTGTAGTGTCCGGGGGTAGCCTACTCCACCATTCCTTAAAGGCTTCCAAGGCCTTTTCCTTTTCCATCCTATAGATTGGGTCTGTTCTACACCCGGGCGAGTAGTGGGGGTCATATCGTATCAAAAAATGGTGTGGAATACAAATGGATTTGCCCAAATACTCGGGTGAGAGTAACGGTCCACACAGCTCTGATCTATGTGAGGGATGCAGGGTCGGTCATTGCCATAGTGAGTATTGTAGATCCCATCTTATCATATATTAAACTAATAATTGTTCAGATGCCGAATGAGGGATGTCAAAGAATGGGTAAGGTGGGGATGGATGGATCAAGGATTTAGTCTGTGGCTTGTGGATAAGGTACATTTGGCAAACGATGATCATATTAATTTGAAGCCCATAGATGGTGGAAGGGGTGGGGGATTGGTACCAGACTGATTCACGTCATGTAATCCAAAAACTCTCCCTCAGCTGGGAATTTCATCAAAGAGTTGTTTCTATAAACAGGGTAGCACGAGTCATTGCGATCATCTTTTGAGTTTTGTAGAATACTGCACCAGGATCGCGGCTGGAGTCCGATGCGAAAGGGTATGATGGATCTCTTCCCAGGAGCAACCGTTCTACTTCATCCTCAATATTGTCTCATGTTTCTCTGCTTCCTATGGAACACGCTTCCTCTTAGTTGGCAATTTTGTTGGTTGTATCTTAGAATGTAAAGTGTTGCGAGGATTTGAGGCTTCTGCAGGTGTTCTTTTCAATACTTCGGAAAGAACAGGATGATGGAGGTGCTCTGGAACGTGTTGCAATTGGAACTCAAGATCGTATGTTGTCTTATCCCCAATCTTGATGTGTTTGAGAAAACCTTTGAAAGGTCATTCTTGATATGCAGCAATTGGTGCTAGGTCTATTATAATAGAGAGACTTGAAGAGATTTGTGGAGAATGATGGCCATCATCTATAGATATTGATAAATATCCGTTGAGGCCTGGGCACTGTACTTCATTTGCCTCCGATTGTATAATTGAAGATGGAGTAAGGATGTAGCAATCGGAGGATGATATTGAAGCGTTTTCTATAGACATTGAATAAACCTTTCGGCGTTTTAGAGGTCGTGGATCCTTATTGTTCTCATTATCACTATCAATCTCAATCTCCGATAGATACAGCCGCTTCTTTCGTTTTTCCTCATTATCATCTTTCTTCTGTATTATCCCTGCCACTTCCTACTGGTGCTGATGCTTTTGAAACTTGTCTTCTCGAAAATGAAGCAAGGACTCATATCTAAGCTCCTCTGATCTGCCGTGACTGGAAGCACTCTGATAGTGTTCCCAATCAGTCTGAGGAAGAGATAGCTTAGCAGAGCCATAGGAATGTAAAGACAAGAAAGAAGTAGCCAATAATTCCTCTTGCTCATCGAATGCTGGAAATAAACCTAGTTTATAGCCAAATACATTTCCCTGGTTTGGTTTTCTATTGTCTACAGCCAATGGGACAGGGAGATTATGATGCGAGGATGTCCCAGACCTGGGCTGCGCAACTTTATTATCGGTGTACAGGTCGATCTTGTTTTCTTTCAACCATTTATAAGACTCGCGCGTCCCTCCATCTTCATTTTTGTTTCCTTTCAACTCACTCCCATCACCCACCACTCCTTGTGCATCCAATCTCTCCATGCGACATGAATTTCATTTCACTTCGGACCCACTTCATCGGCCACACCGCAGCCTCGACTTGTTCCTTTGAACTTGATGTACTGTATTGTTACAACAGTTATTCCTGCCTAGTAATTGGTTAAGATACGAGAATGTTATCTTTACAAGAATTGAATGAAGCCAATCCGTTGCACATCCCTCATTCTAAAGTTCGAACTATATACTGATATATAATATTGAGCCTCCCCACTTGATATAATATCGGTTCGATGCCCAGCGCACAGACTATGTATTGTAGCCTTAGGCATGTATTATTGCTGGGTGGATTTCCCTCGTGAATCAGGTATGGCTGAAATATAGGTAAGCCACTCGTAGACTAAGGCATAAAGTTCCTCAAACCATATTAGAAAATGCGGATAAAAATTGTAGATTATAATAGCTTGTATCTAAGTACAACGGCTTGACTATTCAAAACAGCAGCTTTGGGTGCGGTTTTGTACAGACTTAATCACCAGCCAAACAGCTCATATTCCGAGGAGTTGTGTCAGGAAGGGACCTGTACCAGGTCAATCACGTGGAGATTACCACAATCGATAAGCTGATGGTCAGTTCGCACACCAACAGATTTACGTGATTCAGTGAGGTTATATTGGGACATTACGATGGAATGTGAACAAGTACGAAGTCGCTCTATTAGCGCACCCGATTGTGTATATATAGAACTTCCCATAGAGCTGTAGTTCTGTAGTTGTAGATTCTAAGGATGAATTGAACTCTGTTAATTCAGCTCTCTAAGGCATTTCGGTCACAAGCTGCCGTCTAGATCACGTGGAAGTGCTCTCAAGATAGTTAATAACTAGGAATTAAGTAGGGATTTGTGAAGAGCTGTCGCAAAAGGATTCAATTCTACCTTATACTCTAAAGCTAAGGGGGAAGAGAAGAATAGGAAGAGATATGTAGGAGTTATGACTGTGTACAAGGAGATATGATCACGTGATATACACCTCTAGCATATCTTGAAGAACTGATGAAGAAAGGGAATCCGGAAAGGGATCGAATCGCTACACAATTGAGCCACAGTCAAGCCACCAGAAGTGAGCCATTCTGCTGAATATAATCCAAAAACTTTCTGACTATCATAGAGCCAGTCTTCATGGAGACTAACTGAAGTATTGGAAATAAGCAGGCACGTAATACTTCTCATATATATATAGTCTGGAGCTCTCTCCTTCTCCTTCACTTTCTATTCTTCTTTTCTTTTTAGCTTTAGATTCAAGTCAAGAATTGAATCCTTCTACGATTATCCCTTAAAGTATTCAATCAATATATATGTGATCTAGACAGACCTTACTTCTTTCCTTTTCGTTTTTGTTTTTGTTTTCCTTTTCCTTTTCCTTTTCCTTTTCCTTTTCCTTTCTCTTTTTAACTTTAGATTTCAAATGATAAAATTAAATCCTTTTACAATACTTCTTTATAGAAAATATAAGTTATTTAACCAAGATCTTTATTAGTCATATTATTAAATTTTATTTTTGGAATGAAAAATGAAATTAGATTATATTCTAGAAAACGGTAAACCGAATACCGTTAAGGGCTTGTGGTTTAGTGGTATAAAACCATACTTACTTGAATATAACATTTGTTATAAATATTGTTTGAAAAATAGTGAACTTAGATTCTGTAATCAGGTTCTATGTTATACCCTTTTGGTGATCATTGATCCCAAAAACCATATTTTGAAATAGAGTATTTTATAAAATCTAATGTCGGGATTCCGTTATCTCAATATAAGAATCAATTTATATTAAACTTAAAATGGGAGTTTGTAAATAGGTATTCGAATTTGCAACAAAATTGTTTTTCATTGTTAAACTGAAAGAGGGAGATCGTAAATTAATATTAGACTTTTTTTTTTAGTTGAGCTAAAAAAATAGGGGTTCATAATTAAAGGCTGGCCTTAATCCATAAGGTAGGAAACAAATCGATATATTTTTGTAAATAGATATTAATTATTATTCCATAGGAGAGTAAAATGAGATATTGGATCAACAAAAGCTTTTAGAAAATACCTGCGGTATTAAATAAATGCTTATGATTGGATACTAAATTCAACGTGTATTGGTTGTGGCTTGTGTATGGCTCATTGGGATAAATCATTTGTAAAGACAGTTTCTGATCGAACTCAGACTAATTATCATTATACAAATTGTCAATTGAGTGTCTAAAGTTCGAATCATACCTTCATATATCTGAAGTATCAAATCTATAGTCGTTCCCTTAATTTACATCTCTATCCAAGTGAAAGACTTAAAACTTTTTTCGCTTTTTCCTAACATTCTACAGGCTATCATATAGATCTTAAAACCGTGTTCTACAACAAGGGGATTGAAATGTGTTCTATAATTGGTCGGAATTACGACGAGAGGATTTCATAGAATATGTATCAAGCAGTAATCTATCCTACCCCTTTATCTATACCACACCAGTCAATATTATCTTTGTCTCTTACTTTTAAACCTTCGATTTTAATAATGATTGGCTTAAAATCACACCAATTGAAAGTATTCTTTGTGTTTCTTTATAGTATTAAAACTGTATTGTAATTATACTAGAATATACTAGAATTGAGGTGGTAAATCGAAAGTATATATAATCACAGACTTCCCCCAACCTCTCTATTAAAAAGAGGGTAAAGAAGAGAGGGAAAAAGAAGAATGAACATTATATTATAGATAATAATGGTATAGTAACTAATAGATGATTTATACTAAAGTTTGTTTTAACCTAGAGAATGTGAAATTTCTATACTCAAGCTTCAAGATGAAAACACTACCGGAGGGAACTCCTAATACTATAATTCCCTTATAAAAAGATGTAGTGGATGGCCGATAGTCTGGAGGTAGCCAAAGAATATTTCGCCTTTCTCTATCTAACCTTTCAGCTATTCAATGGTCTATTATAGAGTATTGTTAGAAGGCTGAGAATGCCTCTTGTGAGATTTCATAATAAGTATACTAAATCAATTATTAATATCTTATTAACAAACAACAGTGGGTGCATAAATTCCGTAAGTACAATTAAGCGAATTATCTCAAAAATATTATTTATATTGATACTAAAAATAAAGCTATCACCACAATTTTGTCTGTACACGACTGCCTTTTGATTCTATAATAATCTTACATCTCCTAGATAATTCCATATATCTCTTTTGTATTTCTGTTTATATAATCTTATTCTATTCGTTCTATAAGATCTCTTTTAATTGATCAAGAGAGTCCCAATACCTCTTTCGTACTTGTTGTTTTAATATAGCTCAAATACCCTCAATTGGATTAAGATCGGGTGATTGAGGAGGATGGGAAATGTTTTTAATATTATATACGTTTCGTAGTTGTTGTGTAGAACCTTTAGTACCTATATTATAGGATCGATCTCCATCTTCCATTAATAGCCAATTCTGATGTTTATCTTTAGGAGTTAATGCTTTTAGATTTTCAATAGCCTTGATATAAACAGGTAGAAGTCGTTTCGTATAGTAATTTTCTTTTATTCCATTACTAATTGACTTAGACTCTCTAGAATAAGAGAGATCCCCTTTCCAATTTAGAACCCTTTTTTTGTAATCTTTTCTACTTTCTATAATAGATCGGAATCTAGGCTTTCAGGGGTATATAGGCTTAATTGTATATTCCTCTTTGTTGTAATAGAACTCGAGTTTTGAAGCTTTATATTTGAAGCTAATCCAAATTCCGATATAGAGTTTGTTATCTTCTAAATTCAGTTTTTCAATTATATTCTCTAGATTATAATGTATTTCTTACTATCATAATATCTTTTTTACTTTCTGGAAAGCAGAATTGTAATATATTTCATTGGTATGTACAATATATTGTCAAAACTCTTCGATAGACTTATTTCTATACTCTTAACTGAAATCGATATATTTCTTATGATTTGGAATATATATATAACCTTATGAATATGCTGATTTGTAATACTAACCCTGTTAAATATATTTCTTTATATTGTATTAAAGAGTATGCTTTTTGATAGGTAATTTGTAATATTCAATTATTATTTTAAAAAGCTTGTTTCGGATCGGATTCTGTAATAACGATACTAGCATTTTGTATTATTCAGAAGAGACTATAATAGATCTCTCTAAAGTATTCGATCTCTTATAATTCTTATAATATACAAAACTACTCTCAAAACAATGTTCTTGCAATTATTTTGAGCCTGTAGAATTAGAGATTCCGAAATGTATTGATAATAAGGCTAATAATGTTTTCAACCAATTTTTATTGTAGGTATTGAAGAATTGAATCCTTTTTTTGGATGAATAATCCCTTGGATTAGAGTTTTCATTTGATGTAGTATATCTTATACAAGATTGTGTAGTTATTATTTTATTAATAACTGAATTTGAACTATTGATATTATTTTATTGTTGTTTATCTTAGTGCACAGACTTAATTGTGCTTACGGAATTTATGCACCCACTGTTGAAAGCTATACATTGATTAGTAATTGTCACGGAAATCCCCGTTTCTTACAGCCACAGGATCAAGCTACCACCATTCAGAAAGCTTACTCTATTTTGATCACTGAAGGCTTTACACTCTTATATTAGTCAATCATTATTACCTAGTTAGGCGACTCTAGCGCCTAATCCAGGTATATAAGATAGGTATGATCCTTATGATCATATCTCAAGTCAATCTAGTATCCTATACCTTATTCTTATTATTCTCTATTCAAAGTGACCAAGAGCCGTAGCTATCCTCCGTGATAGTAATATATATATAATATGATTTCATATTATAAAATTATATTATTATATCATAATATAGTGATATCTCTTATAAAATTGATTTATAATGGAATAGAATAAAATGAAAACATATAGAAGATTGTTAATAAATGGATTCAATTTGATTGATTGTACTTTCTTTTATGATATAATATGATTCTATAAGATTCGATTTAAATCAATCTTATTTATAAGCATAGAACTTACTAGAATATTATGGGAGCTGCCTCTAGGGTCATATGAAAGTGTTTAGAGATCTCTCGAGGTAGTTTAGACTAGACTTCAAATAAGAATTTAATAAGGTTATAATTGATTATAATTCTTATAACTATAATATAAAACTAATGATTATCTTAAGTATAAAACTCTATATTATAATGAAATCTATTCTTTTATATAGACTTTTATACTTTAATTGTATTGATAAATCTATTCAATAAGTCAAATCAATAAATCAAATCGATTTTCTTTTATATAATATTTATTTCTGTAACTGTCGCAGGTCAAGAGCATATAGGGGGTAAATATATATAGAATATATAAGAGGTGATTAGACTAATGATTAGTCTAATATTGGAAGCAGGCTCGGGT
>PQXN01000558.1:0-13190 GCA_004786275.1 Botryotinia convoluta
ACCTGGTCTAATTCTAGGTTTAGTGGCGGAGTAGGTCTAATGGCCTGATACTGATTTCAATTTAGTTGCCTAGTATACCTATTATAGAATTTCACAAAGATTTTAGAGAAAACAAAGCAGAGATCAAGTACGATATAGTACCTGGTGCTGATGGTAGTGATAAGGTAGTCATCACCGATGTGCAATATCCAAAGAACGTTTCGGGAACTGGAGGAGTTGTGTCAGGAAATGCAATTGATGAGAGGATTGAGTATAATATCCGGCATGATGAAGATTTTCTCCGACAGTCGCTTATTGATATCATAAACGGTGAAAGCGGGAGACAGAATCGAAAAACTACATCGAATCGGAGAAGAAGATCGCCAAAGATACCTACGGGAACAAGACAACTAGCTGAATCTAGAAGAAAATTAAACAAAGAATGGGTGGCAAGCGAAGGCCATCGAAGAGCAATAAGGCAAGACGACGAAAGTACGCGGAAGAATCTTCTGAAAAGTGTCCATCGAGCTATCGCGACTGCTGAAGAGATGGTACTGAAGGGTGCAGAACAGCTCATGGACTTTGTGAATGGAAATCGGGCTTGGGAAAACACGACAGAAGTGGTATATAACAGCAAGAATAAGGATTCGCGACTTCGAGATGAGAGTCCCCTAGCATATGCCAGACCAGAATACGCATCACCACATTCGGCAAGAAACGGACCAGAGTCTAGGAGCCGTGGTGAAAATGGATACGCACATGAGCTACTAGTATCAGAGGAGAGAAAAAGGACAGCCTACACGGAAGGGACTTCACCGCCATTCCAGGCGCATATGAAACAAGCACTTCCAAGGGCAAGAGCTAATCCACAAGCTCATAATGGTGGCTTACCGGAACCTCCTCGTCGTGAAAAACTCTATGGTGGCAATTACGTACCGGAAAAGGATGGTCCACCGCAGACTTTCCGATCGACACAAGAAGAAAAGGACCGATCTTTCGTCTATCGGCCAAGAGAAAATATCCAAATACCTCCGATGTCTCCCTTAGTACCAAAAGTAACACAACCTCAGCGAAGGGCGAACCCAAAGCTTGAACATCTACCGGTTGTTTTCCCCGTACCAGCCATTCGAGATTCTCGCCTACTTCCAAGCGAAAGTCCAGCTCAATGGAAAATTCGTACGCAACGCGAAGTAGCCCACGCCAAGTTTGAAAGGGAAAAATCTAAATATCAAGGAGAAGTCGAAACTGCAAAGAAGAATGAGCAAGCTTCGCCAAAAGGTATCTTGAGGCGGGATGGAAAGGGGAAAGAAAAGGGTATCGCTTGGGCTGATAAACCTGCTGAATCCAAAGAGGACGATATGTCTTCAATGGGAAAGACTCTTTCATTTAATCAGAGAGCAGATCAAGAGGAGCTTAAAAAGTTGCAGAAGAAAAGAGCCATACAGGAAGGGAAACATAAATGCCATGCAACAGAAAGCACTATTGAAAGAGAGAATTTGGCGGCAAGGGAGAAAGCGAAGGCATTGGCTGAGAAGTTGATCCGCGGTGGAGGTGGTTCTGAGGATCAAAGGGACCTAAGGGCAGGGAAGTAACGTGATGTGTCAACTATGATAGAACCAAATAGTATATCACAAATTTCCTACCCTTTCGAGTTTAGTAGGATAAATAGTTGCAGCTCAAAGCCTTCACCGTTTTAGCTTTATCATTCCATATGATCAAATTCTGTTGTGCCACCGATAATTTCCAATTTTGCTTTCCCTGCGATCCATAATTAGGGTTTCGTGCAGGTTAATCCTTCATGGGATCATCGGTTTTGTCTATTGACAGTTACTGTGAATAGAAGTGATCAACTCGATCACTTGCATCTGACAAGTCAAAGGAGAAAGGGCCAGATCAACCGCACGACACAGACTGACACGGCAACATCGTCCGACTATACTCACTATAGACTCCTACTTCACGATGGCTAAAAGTCTCTTCTGAAGTTCCGAGATTGTAAGAATTATATCTTATTCAATCTTTAATTTCGCGGGACAAAATTTGTTTTGGATTACAAAGCTGTCGTGATAACCTCCACGAATCCATCGTGTAATACCTCCCTGATCAATAAATGCGAGGACAATATGGAGTCAGATAATGACCTCATTCTCTCATTTTGCTAGCTTATTCTCCACCCTTCCTCCGCCGTAATTAAATCGTCCATTCCTTTCTCTCTCTCCAACTTTTGACGCTGTCCCTGCCAAAATTGCTATTTCAGGAGAGTTTTCCGGCCAAAGATATTGTAATCAATGATGCCTTAGAGCTCTGATACTCTGTCCGTACTCATCTATGCCGACTTTCCCGCCCGAACGAATAATGGGATACAGAGTTGCCCCCATTTTATCATCATAGACCGCTCCTCGTCTTATCTTGAGTTTCTGACACAAGTGTGTCTCAACTTTCAACCACTTCTATGGGTGGAAAACTGATGATAACAAAATACGATGTTTGTTTGGGTTTTCACCATTTGAGGATAGACATCCTTGGCACATGATTGTGATCGACACCACTACGCACCGAGTAGGACACCGATTTCAAGTTAGTAGCTTAAATTCGGATATTACCAGTAAAACCCGCGGGTCAAAGTGACTTCTCTTGCTGCTGCAAGCGATGCATCATGCTCTGCAGTCCCGAATATTGTCGCCGCAGCAAATCGCGAGATGATATGAGACGATTGCCAGGGATACTTATTAATGGACCCAGTCACGTTCTTCGGAGTTTTCAAACTCGTGATTTGGTGGTCTGTGATTGGGGAAGTTGAATGCAAGTTCAAGGTTGTGGAGGACCCAGCATCTCCACCACAGTTGTCTCCATTCTCCACCCAATTCCTCCATCTTTCCGCGTTTCACCAGTAAGGATGATCGGAAAAACTAGACAACAAATCAGGGTTCAAGGCTGCAACAAAATGATATTTCTTCCTTTCATTCTCTTCATTCTTGATCCCTCCTTTCGTATACGTAATGGGTGAATACACATCAAGATGGAGTAGCATTCGCCTGCGTTTGATTTTAATAAAAAGTGCTCGTTTGCCTGCAATGATACGCTATCGCCTATCGATTCGGATAAACAACCTAAATACGAGTCGTGCTTCTCCATGAAAGTCATTAGCGTCCATGTCAACGCGTTATCCTCGGAACTGGGGATTGGGGGTGTGAGAAAATAAGTGCTTTATTAGTCTCTATGAAAGAGAAAATTGGAACACATGGACCCATAGTGGAACCAAATACACACGCTTGTTAATAACTCCGTTACTCCAGTTCATTGAGTTCACTCCATGAAATCCACCAAACCACTTTAAATCCACAACATCGGAATAAGTCCCACAGATTTTCTTTCTCCTCATCATCTCACTCGTCCCGTTGCACTCCCAAAAGTATAACCAACTTCGCGCCAGCCACCCACTGAATCCTTCCTCCGCCTATGAACTTTTCCGCTGCAGGGTCCTTCAGATTTCACACACAAAAGATCCCATCTATTATCTCGGATCTGCCTCGGTCTATCTTGGCGTGGGAGTTCCTCTATGACGTTATTTTGCATCTCATTTTCGTAAAATTTTGGTTGAAATAACGTTTGACATGTAAGGATTTTTCTGGGGGTAGATCACCGTCATTTTCTCGTTGAAACCATGATTTGCGCGCTTGGTGAAAATATTTTCTCTGGAAAATACTTGCAAATACTTGCCTAACTTAACATATGTTGGAATTCAAGAAAGTTAATTTTGCCTCTTCATTGATAAACGCTATGGTGAACATTTACCGAGGCAGCTGTTGTGGCCAAGATGTTAAAATGTCGGGCCAGCAATTCGCTAGCCCATGTGCCGACCGGATAAGCTTCGAAGTAAGAAACACAAAAAGGCCTTTCCGTCTTTTAGGAACCTTGCTTCCTTTCCGATTTACTTCGTTGAAACTGTATTTATTCATGTTTTTGGGTATCTGAATCATTACAATGGGGACAAGCACATATCTCCAAAGGGATGAGTCCCTGGATAACAAAAACTCCCCATAATCATGCTGACCTCCACTCCGAAGATTAAGAATCAGAATAACGTCCCACTTCTCATAAGCACACAGGCACAATCTCCTCCTCAATCCCACACTCAAATCTTGAAAACTCCACACATCTTTTAGCCAGCCAGTGACGTCTGTTGTGGGTCTATTGAATTCTCTTTTCATACCCCTACAAGAGCAAACTAGTCACGCAAATGCCGTTGGCTTATGGTCGAAGAGTAAGATTCTTCATTTAATTCTGACAATATTATCCAATCATATGAATTTAAATCTTCTCTTACTTGACGATTCAGTCACCGCTTTCTTATATGGGTCTTTGCTACTCATGATTTCGATGCAGATCTCAAGCCTAATGCTTGGGTGCTCCACATGAAAACATTCAACTCTCACAGCATCGCGATCCTACAACCAACGAGCCTTGAAATTCCCTGTAAAAATACTCTGCAAAACTGACACTTTCCCTGCAGGCGGTTACTTCAATGACTAGGTCGCAGCTTTTATGCGGGTTTCCTAAAGCTGTCGTTCCGACGTTGGAAGATTAAGCATGTGTAAATGTGGACTCTCCTCTCCTTCATTCACAGATAGCGGACCCACCGAGTATGTAAGACAAAGGATGGGGGATAGATCAACAAGTATATAGCAAGAGATCTTCCCCCTCGTTCCAGTTTTCTATTACTTTCATCCCATATCTCCTGCCTCTATTTCTCCAGACCTCCACAAGTTGATTTCAGTAGCGCAACAGCGTTGTGTTTGACAAAATTTGATAGTTGCTGGCAGAGCCAGACGTTCTCGAAATCTTGAAGATTTCCTCTCTCAGATACAACATACACAGTAGGCAACATGGTCTCTCCTGAGGTATCGCCAACGCAAAAGACCTATGCTGGTCTTCACGGCCGAAAGTTGGGTCTTTTAGTCTCAACGATTGCCACAACTGGATTCTTGTTGTTTGGATATGATCAAGGTGTTATGTCAGGAATTATCGCCGCAGACCCTTTCAACAACTACTTCCCTGAGACCAAAAATGACAGTGTTTACCAAGGTTTCGTTACAGCTATCTACGAAATTGGATGTTTACTGGGTGCTATTTTCATTTTGTGGTATGGTGACTCCACTGGTAGAAGAAGAGCTGTAAGCTTTACCCCATCTCCCCGCACCCCCGGACTGCTCCGATAAGATAAGAAATTCTGACTGAAATTTTACAGATGATGCTTGGTGGAGTTATCATGATTATTGGAGTTGTTATTCAAATTACTGCTATTAAAGGCTCCAACGCAACTGCTCAGTTTATTATTGGAAGAACTATCACTGGTATTGGAAATGGAATCAACACATCCACTATTCCCACTTATCAAGCAGAATGTAGTCGATCTACCAACCGTGGTTTGCTCATCTGTATTGAAGGAGGTGTTATCGCTTTCGGTACTATGATTGCTTACTGGATCGATTATGGTGCTTCTTATGGACCAGATGACCTTACCTGGAGATTCCCAATTGCTTTCCAGGTTTTCTTCGGTGTCATCCTCATTGTCGGAACTTACTTCCTCCCAGAGTCTCCAAGATGGCTCTTAGCTAAAGAGCGCCACGAAGAGGGCCTCGATGTTATTGCCGCTCTCTCTGGTCTTGAACACAACGATCCCCAAGTTCAATTGGAGAAGACTATTATCATGGACAGTATCATGGCATCTGGAGCCGCTACTAAAACTCCTTTCTCAGCTCTTTTCACTGGAGGTAAAACCCAACATTTCCGCCGCATGCTTCTTGGATCATCTTCACAATTCTTCCAACAACTCGGTGGATGTAACGCAGTTATCTACTATTTCCCAATTCTCTTCGAAACCTCCATCGGTACCTCGAAGAACTTGGCTCTTCTCCTTGGAGGTGTCAACATGATTGTTTACTCTATTTTCGCAACTGTGTCTTGGTTCATTATTGAGAAAGCTGGTCGTCGCAAGTTGTTCATTATTGGTACTATTGGACAATGTCTTTCCATGGTCCTCGTCTTCGCTTGTCTTATCCCACAAGATGGAAAAGGATCAAGTGCCAAGGGCGCTGGAGTTGGTCTCTTCACCTATATTGCTTTCTTCGGAGCCACCTGGTTGCCACTACCATGGTTGTACCCAGCTGAAATTAACCCTCTCCGCACCCGTGCTAGAGCTAACGCCGTCTCAACTTGTTCCAACTGGCTTTTCAACTTCACCATTGTTATGGTTACACCTGTCATGATTGCCAATATCTCTTGGGGTACATACCTCTTCTTCGCTGTTGTCAACGCTTGTTTCATCCCAATTATCTATTTCTTCTACCCAGAAACCAAGCGCAGATCTCTCGAGGAAATCGATATCATTTTTGCGAAGGGATTCGTCGAAAACATCTCATACGTCAAGGCTTCTCAAGATTTGCCATACTTATCTCCAGCTGAGGTCGAGCAGATGGCAAGACACTATGGCTTTGAAACCGCAGATGTCGAGAGCAGAAGTACGAGTGATGTCGAGAAAGAGAAGCCACAGTGGGAGGGAAGAGAAAGACAGAGCCGCAGCGATGGAGATAATATTGCAGCCGTCCCTCAAGCTCATCACCGTGGCAATGCCGCTCATGATGGATTCAGAAATGATTAATTGATGAACCTTCATTGATCTTTGCACGGGGAGAGAGGTAGTAATGGACGCAATTGGGAACTGGATATCATGATTCATGGATGCTTGGTTGTCATTCATGGTATTATACCCTTGGCGTTCTTTTTTCTTTTTTTCTTTTTTAGGAATTTGGCCAGGATAATAATGTTTCTTATCCTGGATGAGCTGAAAGTTATGATTTACTGAAGAGGAGGGACAATATATCTTTATGTATCTTGATCGGTGAAAGATCATGGTATTTATAGATAAGATGAATAAATGGCGGAGGACAGGTTGAAGATGATACCCAGGATGCAAAGTAATTAGTTTATTGAATAGAATTACTTCATTTCAAAAAAAAAAAAAAAAAATTTGTGATGTGCAATACTTATAAATATTATCCTCCTGTTTACAATAGCCCTAATAGATAGTCTACTATTACATATTTTCTAGCTTTCATTTCCATACTGACACTGAGCTAGGATAAGAATCATATATGTAAGAAATAGGTCGAAGCAGTTTAATCTAGTAATTATGAGTTGTTTGTTCTGTATTCTTGTTTTGATTGATATTTTCTGCAATTAGTAGTCATACTCTGTGTGTTTATAAGGAGCTCTACAAGCAAGTCCCTAACTCATCTTGATGTATTGAAGCTGACAAGGAGACCTGGGTGTTTCAATTGATCGCTTCCTTGTGACTCGATTTCCGCGCACAAAAATCGTCAATGAATCTTTAGAAGTAACGCAAGTTGCTCATTTCGGGAGTAACCTGCATAGGTGTACAGTTCATGTGAGTGATGGTAATCCATCGCGCAGCTGCACGACTCTATGAATTGGGCCATCCGATTAGAACTTTACTTTGTGGGTAGATTTCTATCGTCTAGTTGCAGGAATATCACCACAAAATTCGCAGGGAGTTCTGGGGGGGAGTCTACATCGTCTAGGCACAAGCAAAACGTGCGGGGTATCGTATCGTCAACAATATTCGAAACAAGACTTGAGGAACAGAACAAAAATTGCCAATATATACAATCATTTTCCTTTCATATCAAACTCCAAAGCTTTACTTTGATAGTATTCTCTGTCGTCGAATTGCCAAGGGCCAAGTTTTCAAACACGTTTTGCCAACGGAAGCCAATTTTTTCCAAGACGTGTGGATCTCGCACGACCCTGAGCCTATGCTCGGCTAAAGGTGCTGGTGCTGAAGACCCTGCAACTTGGGAACCTCAATTTCTCAACTTCATTCAAGCAATGCATTCAATCAATAGAAAGAGCTCGCCATACATCTCAAGATGGTGAAATCAATTCAAGTATGTCACAAGAATGTTCTTCTGACAAATTTCGTGTTGTCACATCTTCAAGAGAGCGTCGTTTACTGCGGCATTTTCCACATTCACGATTGAGGTTCCGTCGTAGTCCTCCCGCTTTTATCTTCATCTGCTGTACAAGCATCAATCTATTTGACAAGTCACATCTTCCGCCACTAAATCACCAAAACTTCCCAAACAGGAATGTCGATATCTGGCACCCTGGAAAAAGATCTCTGCCACGAAAAGCTTATCATTCGCTGCCAAGCTCATCACCAACTGCCTTTTTGGGGTATTTAGAGATTCGAATATAACATTTGGCTTGCATGTTATGCATATATCCGTTGGATCTCCTGCCTAGGTTCGGGACTTTGTAATTTATGCGATGTTAACTGTTGTATACGGGGTAGATGCGTTGGTCTTATCAACGGCAATTGGAGTACCTTGTGAGATTACCTTCCATGATCGTCCAGGTTTCTTCAACTTTACCCTCTAGTTCCGGCGGGGATTTAAGCTTTTGAGAGTTTTCTCGTACCTGAAATTATGGACCTACTTTATATGGAATGATCTCCGAGTGTGTATCTCGATTTTCCAGTCGTAGAGCGCATAATAGCGTTGGGCATTGAGATGAGGGGGCGTGGAGTGATGGGAAACAAGATATAAGTTCCAGATAAATCGCCAAGATTAAGAATAGTAGTCGTTAAACCATCTCCAATTTAATTCTTCAACTACGATTACAATGCGTTTCCCTTCGCTTTCCCTAGTTGCTTGTCTTCTTCCGGCTGTTCTAGCTGCCCCTACCACTGAAGGGAAGAAAGACAAGCGATCATTCGAGATTCGTGATGGAGTCAATCATACTGTCTTCTATCATGCCGCCACCGATTCCACACTTGCGTTTGTCACAAACTCTGGCATTTGTGAGACTACGCCAGGTGTGAATCAGTATTCCGGATATTTGACTGTCGGAACTGTGAGTGTAACACATTCTTTAGAGAATAATTCCGTGTTGACATCCGTACCAGGGTATGAATATGTGGTTCTGGTTCTTCGAAAGTCGAAACAGTCCAACCACTGCACCACTAGCGACATGGTTTAACGGAGGTACAGGCAATATTTTTCATGTTAAGCTAAATTTTACTAACAAAGAACAGGCCCTGGATGTTCTTCTATGATTGGGTTGTTCCAAGAAAATGGTCCATGTCAATTTTACAACGGAGCATCAACTCCATCCCTCAACCCATACAGTTTCAACGAATTCGCAAACATGATCTACATTGATCAACCGATTGGAGTAGGCTTCTCCTACGGTACTGATTCTGTGACTTCCACTGTTACCGCTGCTCCATACGTCTGGACACTTCTCCAAGCTTTCTATGCCTCCTTCCCCGCCTACGAGAATCGCGACTTTGGTATCTTCACAGAATCCTATGGTGGTCATTATGGACCAGAATTTGCATACTATTTCGAACAACAAAATGCCAAGATTGCTGCTGGCACTGTTGCTGGTGAAACAATTGATCTCATTGCTTTAGGTATCAATAACGGATGGTATGATCCTATCATCTCCTATAAGGCATATGTCGACTACTCCTACAATAACACATACAAATCACTCATCACCGCTGCTCAACACACATCCTATCTCAATACATATACCAAGTCTTGTCTTCCTCTTTTGAAAGAATGTACATCGACCACTGGTACCAACTCAGCTTGTGTAAATGCTGATGATGTTTGTTATGATGACATCGAGGGGCCACTTTCAAATGGAAACTTTGATGTTTACGATATTCGAGAGCCATCGAATGATCCATATCCACCGGAGACTTATGTTACATATTTGCAAAGCGCAGCAGTTGTGAAGGCCATTGGTGCCAAGTCTACCTATGCTGAGTGTCCAGATGCTCCTTATGAGAAGTTTTCTGCTACTGGAGATGGTCAGTTAATTCTTCATCCTTAATGTTTTTCGCTTAACTAATGAAAATCAAAACAGATTCAAGGTCTTTCCTCCCAACTCTCTCCACAGTCGTTCAATCCGGTATTCAAGTCCTCATCTGGGCTGGTGATGCTGATTGGATCTGTAACTGGTTCGGTGGTCTCGCAACCGCCAACGCTATCACCTACGCTAGCTCCGCCGCTTTTAACGCTGCTGCCGTTGCAAACTATAACGTGAATGGTGTTGCTGGAGGAACCTTCAAAACTGTTGGTAATTTGAGTTGGTTGAGAGTCTTTGGGGCTGGTCATGAGGTTCCTTATTATACCCCTGCTTTGGCGTTGCAAGCTTTTAAGCAGACTATGAGCAAGAAGCCTCTTTCTTCTACTTAAATTGGTTAATCGGGAGACCATTTAAGTATTTAAGTAGAATCAACAATGCTGGGTTGTGGAAGAAAAGGCAGATTCAGAAATACAAATTCATATGCTGCTAATTCGAGCAAAAATGATTACAACATCTTTGCTTTTCAACATCGGAATACATGCTTACAGTCTCCTTGGCTGATAGTCTCTGATAGCCCGAATACTGCACTGATCCTTGTTACGTCATACTAGCTGATGCATTACCCAGTTCACTTCTGGCTGTGGGGTATATTATTCCAGACACTTCCATTATATATCACACACAATTTCCATCTCTAGAGAGATTGCGATATACATTCGGTCGATTGGTCAGGAATCCTCAGACTCGATTGGTGCACGTGTTCATTGTCATACAAGGCTGGATAATTCTCACATCTTGGAGTGAAATTTTCACAATCCCCGAACTTTTGATGTTTCAATAATGGCTAACGTAAGTCATGGCGTAATGCGTCTAATGGCATAATGCGTCTAATTGCGGGGAACCGCTCTATTAAAATCTCAATTACTCAACAATCAACTATAATACAATCTCCAGTATCACTTTCAGATTTATCTTCAACTTTTTCTTCAATATCCTCTTCAGTCTCAGTCTCATATTCAATTACTTTCCCTTTTCCTTTTCCTTTTTTCATTGTCTGTACTTTAGTAGCTTTTTTGGCTTCCACTATTGTATTACATAATTCTTGCATAGAAATATGAAAATGACCCTTCAAAACTAGTCTCTTTCCTTTTTTATGTATTGTACGTTTCTTCATAATAGCTCGTAAATTATTCGTATCGTATTGGTAAACAATACTTTGAGCTTGAAGTTGCTCACTCCCAATCATCAATTTTCGGATATATTGATGAACTAGAGTTGAAAGAGTTGTATCATTTTCAATTATTGAATTTAGAAGGTTATTTGCTATTTGTAAGATTACTACATCCAAAGGTAAGCTATTAACAAAGACTTGATTAAAAATATCAAATTGGGTTGGCTCTTTGGATATTTCGATTTCGGAGATAAACTCTCGACCCAGTATACAGAATACTCTCTATGGATTAAATAAATATAACCCAGCTCCCCACTATACAGATTCGATATTTTGATAATGGCATATATTGTCTCGAGCTTTAATATATGTTTTCATTTATTCAATCTTTTATATTCATACAAGTTGAGCTTGATTCAAATCAGAAAATGCTGTGGTTAGTTGTTTTTTTAATAGACCAAAAATTACAACATCAAATAGCTGAAGCAAATGCAAGGTATAAAAAGGAAGTATAAAAAGTACAATTCGATTTTGAAGGCAGTGAGCTATAAAGCTTCCACTAATATGAGAATCATAGTTATCGCAAATGAGAAGCTGATATTTGCCACCTGCTTTTGCATGAGTTGCAGGTTCGAAAACGCGTTTTAGCCATTCTAATCCATGGAGATTACTTGTCCAGCCCTTTGTATTTACTGAAAAGAATTAGCTACCAAGAACTTCCTTTGGAATCCAATTTTGAAGAACATTTTTATCTTTAAAAATCCCGAGTAATAAAAGAATAGATTTATCCGCACAAATACACTCTACTATTGAAATCCACTCTTAACGGCCTGGATATGCTTGATATTTTGTATAAAGTATAGAATCGATAATAATTCGAGTTGATTTCATTGTTTCAATTGAATATCCAGATTCATCCATATTATATTCGTCTTTCTTCTCAATTCCATAATCCTGAATCGCTTTTTGATATGCGTCAAATCAAGTACTACATATTTCCCTGATTGTATTATCTATTCTTATAGATTCAATTTGACAGCTAATAATAATTATAAGATGAGAATATCGTTTGATAAATCGTGGAACCTATTCATGACCAAGAAGGTATTGTGGTAGGAGTTCAAGGGAGTCAAATGAGGGGCAATCCAAATTATAAGTCCGTTTTGAATGTAACTCCTTAGCCAATTCTTTTAACAACTGATGGCCTAGAGAATAGCCGCTAATTATCAATTGCTTTATCCATTTAAGAAGTACATTCTCTTGTACAGCAAAAAGTTTCTATTGCAATTGATGTGCTTCAGAATGCGATGAACCCTCTTTGACATATCGTATTATAGTATCTTTAGAAAGCTCTAGTTCTTTTGCAGCTTCATATGAAGACTTATACTTTCCATTTTGAACTTCTAATATTGCTTCAGCAAGTCGAGATTCCATTTCCTGCGTTTTTAAACTTTTTTGACGGACCATTATTGAATTGTTGTTTTTTTGATGGGGTGGTCCCCCACAACTAGACGCATTACGCCATGACTTACGTTATGCTTCACTCAAATCGATTTACTTTCTCTTGCTCGAGGAGCTGCTCAAGTAATCCACGTCCATTTGCACGGTATCTTCATCCAAATCAAGATGACCTGTTTCTCCTGCGCTGCGTGCCAACTAGGCCATTCGAATTTTCTCGTTTTTTATCATATATACATAGACTTCAACTTATCGTCCCAGAATAAAAACTATAATATTTGCAAGAGATGTCAAATTATCCACGATGGAGTGCTCCAGTATATCCGCCGAGATGGCCTTGTGATGAGGGAGGAAATAGTCAGGGCAACAATTTCGGGCAATAGCATCCAGATCCTATATGATAAATCGTCGCTGACAGATGATGAATGTCAAGAGTTGGAAATTTTTGAAGTACCTGGTAATGCATTGTAGTGGAAACAGATGAAATCTGGATAAACGCTGATCAGTCAATACAGACTATAATCCACGCCAATCTCCTAGAAGCGCTCCATTACATCCATTCAAAATTTCACCACATATCGTTCCTGTGAAATTCTATAATAGGTATACTAGGCAACTAAATTGAAATCAGGATCAGGCCATTAGACCTACTCCGCCACTAAACCTAGAATTAGACCAGGTG
>PQXN01000559.1:0-13184 GCA_004786275.1 Botryotinia convoluta
GTCGCCCCTCCCAACCCCTTACTATTCGCCCCTCCCAATCCCCCCACCCTCGCCAATCTCCCACTCCACCCCCTCATCCTCCTCGGAACCTCCCACCCTACCATCCAAGCCCCCATCACCGTAGCTCCTGCTCCAAACGCTACAATTACATATCCGATTGTCATCCAATTCACATGACCCCCTAGCCCATTCCATTCTACCTTTCCATTTTCTCTCGGGAGTAATGGGGTTGGAAACCAACGAATACTTAATTTAAGAGGTAATTCATCTCCAATAATAAGTTTTTTAGTAAGAGCTGCTGGACCGGTGATGTGACTTAAAGGACTAGTACTATATGCTACTCCACTATCGATTACACCCGAATCGTGTTTTTGAAGATGATGTTTTGGGACGCTATGGAGAAGAACATTTAGGTGAGTGGAGATATGAAGGTGAGAGAGTTGTAATGTTCCTGAGAGAGCGAAGGTGAGAGGAATATATTCTTGTTTATAATTTGGATAGCTGTTCATGTGGTGAACGGTAGGTGCGGGTCGAGAAGGAATTCGACAGGAGAGAGGTGCATCGGAATGAATATAAAATTCGAGAAGATGAAAGAAAGGATCTGTTATTAAAGGAATTGTGCAGTTGAGTTCTATATTTGAAGAAATAGTCAGTACACTGATCCCCTTTCTAATAGAAGGAAATGAGAAATGAAACAAACCTTCTTCAACTCCATATTTTAATTCCAATGGTCTTCCAGTTTCATTACATATCGGAAATGGTATGTATTTTAAAGAATTGTCTTCTAGTTGAACATGTTCTCCTGTATCGCTGATGGAAAAGTTAGCTTTTATTTCTTAGATTCTCATCCTCAGTCTTTTCCTTTCTCTTCGTGCAAAGTTCCTCAAAAAGCTCTTGAGATCCCTATATATGAATCTGCTCATAATCCATTCTGGATTTCGACCATAGTCTTCGGCACACACACAAGTCGTATTCACGCTTCGTATTTGCGCACAGTTCGCAGTCGCATCCTCATCTTCAGACATCCATAAACATCATCCTCTCCACTCTTCAAATGTCTCATCTGCTCTTCCTCCTTTCCCACATCCTCCACTTCTCTTCATGGGGGCAAGCCCCCAAACCCCCAAGCTCGCTGCGCTCGAATATCGATCTTAGATTCTAGTTTCTTTCTCCTTTGCCCCTTCCAATTTCCCTGATATCCATTCTATTATAATATTCTGCGATTCGCGTGCGTTCGTGTCGTTGCAAGTGTATGTGTGCCGAAGACTTCCCCTCCTCCTCCCCTTTCTTTTCCACCCCAATTCCCAGCCCTCCTCGCAGATCTACAACCTCCTAAGTTTCACCCCTCCCCTCGCACAAACCCACTCATTTCCCTCCACCCTCCCCTTCCTCCCTCCCTCTCCCCAACTCCCAGAAAGCCAAACCATCCAAAAGAAGAAAAACAAAACTTACACATCCCTCTCCATACACTCAACCTCAATCCCCGCCCCAAAATGATAACTCGGCAATGGCAACCTCTCTTCATCCCTCTCCCCCACCCCCTCCAACCCTTTATCTCCCCTCTCGGTCTCCAGCGCAAGCACGCCTCCTCCCCAAACCCCCATCCCAATCGCCAACCAATTAACCACGCGCATATTTATTATTCTTTCCCTTTATTTCCTTTCCTCCTCTCGTTATGTTCTTCTTTCTTTCGATGTAGATTTCCTCTTTATGTGTTTCTCTCCTCTTCTATCTTCTCGTCTTCCCTTTTACCTATCTCCCTTAATAAAAATCTCGTAACTTTGCAATCCCACAATCTCGCAATCTCGTAATCCAGTAACCACGTCGTCCCAATCTCTTAACCCCGTATTCCAAATCGTGCTCTTTGCGCTTTGCGTTTCTCCTTTCACTTTCACTCTCTTTTTCCTTTCACTCTCACTCTCACTCTCAATCCCTTCAATATTAAATCCCAGATAGTTTTCGTACTCGTGACTCGTTCTTGTTGTTCGTTGCTCTTATTCGTTCCCGTTCTCTTTGGCGTTTCCTACGCTTGTTCACGTACTCGTCGCGCCTTCCAATCCCTATCCTTCTTCCTATCTCTTCAATCTCCCTTTAATTCTCTCTATCCCAATTCCCAATCCCTCTCATTCCCTCTCAATCCCAATCCATCAGTTTTTCCCAATCCCTTCACAATCCCCGTCCTAAAATCACCTTCAATACCCTCTCAAGTTCTCAAGTTCTCAAATGCCCTTCCCAACTCTTCAATCAATCAATCAAAACGCACTCCCTTAATATCAATCGATAATTCATAAACTCCCTCGAAATCACAATGACAATTGCGATAATCTAAACCGAACTAAACGAAATAAACTGAACTGAACACTTTGCATCATCAAAAAGTTAAGCTCTCCAATTAATCCGCATCCTCCATTACCTATTAGGCATGGTTGTCATGCAGGAGGTAAAATAAAGTTTACGCTAGCGGCCGCTGTCATCCTTAAGATTCAACCCACATTTTTCTAAGATGGGATGAGAAGGACATTCATTCATTCATTACCAAAGTCACCGGGAAACTTAATACTTCAAAAATGATTTGATATTCATATTCATTCATTTCATAACCGTATCATATCTTTAACTAATCAGCCATCATTCATTCATTCATCCATATTCATTCAAATATCCAGATGCAAATTCATCTCCTCATCCTATTTTTTATTTCCCCCCATTTTACTATATCGAGAAGATCCTTTGCCTTTCCGTCCTTATTTCACGATTACCACATCCTGATTATCCCATAGCTTTTCCCCATCACTTCCAATTCTCATTTAGATGTTAGCCTTCTTCTTGAAAGCAGCAATCAATCCTCCAGTACTGCTATCATGCTCTCCCACATTTCCACTAACATCCAACTCGGCTTGAATCTTCTTAGCTAAGCTCTTACCCAACTCAACACCCCATTGATCGAAACTGTTGATGTTCCAGACAGCTCCCTCAGTAAATGTGAGATGTTCGTAGTAAACAATCAAAGCACCAAGAGTACCTGGGGTAATCTTTTGAGCGAGAATTGATGTAGTTGGTCTGTTACCCAAGAAGGTCTTGTGCTTGTATAATTCAGCTGGGGTGTTCTCAGCCTTGAGTTCATCTTCTCCTTTTCCAATCATGAGAGCTTCGGCTTGAGCGAAGAAGTTCGATGCCAACATCTTTTGGTGCTTGTTGTTATCGATTGGGTTGTGTGATTCAGCGGCCATGATGAAGTCGGTTGGGATCAACTTAGTACCTTGGTGTACAAGTTGGAAGAAAGAGTGTTGAGCATTTGTAGCTGGCTCACCGAAGAGAATTGGACCAGTTGTGTACTTGACAATCTTTCCATCACGAGAGACAGCCTTACCGTTAGATTCCATAGAAAGTTGTTGAAGGTAAGCTGGGAATCTGTGGAGGTATTGATCGAAACTGTTTGTTTCAATTAGCCATATGCAAAAGGAGCTTAGATAGATAAAAACTTACGGAGAAACCAAATGAGTTTGAGCACCAAAGAAATCAGAATACCAAACACTCAAAAGACCAGCAATAACTGGAATGTTCTCCTCGAGTGGAGTGTTCTTGAAGTGCATATCCATAGCATGTGCTCCAGATAACAATTCATGGAAATTTTTGAATCCAATGTGAATAGCAACACTCAAACCAATTGCACTCCAAACACTGTATCTACCTCCTACCCAACTTTCGAAACCGAACATGTTCTTAGCATCAATACCAAACTTGGTAACCTCAGCCTCGTTGGTAGAAAGAGCAACAAAGTGTTTAGCGATATCACCCTTTCCATCAGTCTTCTTCAAGAACCATTCCTTTGCGGAGTTGGCATTGGTGACAGTCTCTGCAGTAGTGAAAGTCTTGGAAGCGACCAAGAAAAGAGTAGTTTCTGGATCAGAATCTCTCAATGCCTCAGCCATGTGTGTACCATCAATGTTAGAAACGAAGTGAAGAGTTTGTTCTCTAGCACCATAGTACTTGAGAGCTTCAGTAACCATAACGGGACCACTACAATCGGATTAGCTATGACCTCACTGAGTATGCCTCCAAACTTACAGATCAGAACCACCAATACCAATATTGATAATGGTAGTCAAAGGCTTTTCAGTGTAACCCTTCCACTCTCCACTTCTAATTTGTTCCGAGAATTCCTCCATGTGCTTCAACTCCTTGTTAACACCTGGCATAACATCCTTTCCATCCACATTGATTGGATCACTGGTGACATTTCTCAATGCAACGTGAAGAACAGCACGATCTTCAGTGAAGTTGATTTTCTCACCCGCAAACATCTCATCGCGCAATTTCTCCAATCCAGCTTCTTTTGCAACAGCTACTAATGCCTTGATTGTATCTTCATTGATCAGATTCTTGGAGAAATCAAAGAGAATCTCCGAGTTGTCGGCAGTGTTTTTGAAGGTCTTGGAAAATTTCTCGAATCGTTGAGGGTCCTTTTTGAATTCTTCCTTGAGGACAAAGTTACGACCAACATTGTCATGGTGAGATTGGAGAGCACTCCATGCTTTGAGTTCAGTTGCTTGAGGCATATTGTAGAGGTTTATTTGAGTTGTTGATTATAAGGTTTAGGGGGAACTATGGAGAATAAAGTTAGAATGAAGGTAAGAATATTAGATGATGATGAATGATGAGTGATGGGTATTTAACAATCTTCAGAAAGTTCTTATAGATATATATCTCGAAGTGATAAGTCCAACAGCAAAAGGGAAAGAGAAAAGCATACCTTTATATTCCCTCTTTAGCAATAAATTCTCCGAAAAGACAAGAGAGGTATTCCTAGTAACTCTGAAAGGTCTGCAAATAGATTGGCTTGGATATCTTGTCAGTTGAGAGCTTATTAAGATAGTTTGTATAATCAAGAAGAAATGGAGATGGAGATGGGAAAAATATGTGTTTAGTTTGGAGTAGGAGTAAACGAAAGGAATAATATCAACAGAAACTCTCTCTCTCTCTCTCTCTCTCTCGACTCTGGAAACTTCGGTCGGTCGAATGTTGTGTAGGTGGGTGGGGTGGGGTTAAAGCAGTGACACCATTCAATCATTCATCAATCATTCATCCAGGTTGAATTCTTGGGAGGTTGAGAGAAAGAGAGAGAGAGAGAGAGGATCGAGAGAAATATCAACATACCTTTCTTTACTTGATAGATTCAATGTATACAGATATTAGATATGTGTATGTTCGTATGTATGTTTGCATGTAAGTGAGTATGATATGATATGATATGATATGAGATCCAAAAAAAGAGGGAAAAAAGGAGGGGTTCATTCAAGCTCTTCTAAGTACTCGGAACAACAAACAAGCAACAAATCAAATGGCTTATGACGTCCATACCAATCCACCCCTAGGCAATCCATAATCATTCAACCCAACCACTCAATTACGACCAATAGCCAAGCCGAGACACATACGCTAATGGTGGGATAAATAAGAAGTGAGAATTAGATGCAGCTGAGTGAGAGACCTGAGTACATTTTTATGTATTGATTTATTGATTTATTGATCTGTTCATACATTTACTCTCTCCCTCAATCTTCTCAGGGCAATCTATCTAACTTTTGCAGTCAATCTATACAGAGAGTAAAGATAGATTCAAAATCAGATAGCTACTCATCCCCTCCCCTACTCTCCTCTCTCTCCCCATTCCCAAACAACCAACCTTCATCAAGAACCAATCCCCCCTAAATCCTTCCTTCCCTCACAGCCCAAAACTCATAAATGAATCCATGTAAAACAACAAAATATAAATATTCCCTACCTACTTCGTACCCATTAAGCAAATCCCAACTCCAGTCCAGTCCAGACCCTCTCTCTCTCGGTGAATCCCAAAAAAGCATAGAGTCAAAAACATCGGATCGGAACAAATACTTCTATCCATCTAATCGGCTCTTTACTTTACATAAGCGACCGAGCCACTCTCCTGTGCTCCATAACCCACCCGACTCGCCCGACTATTATTATTAGTATTATTATTATTCAAATCGGAATCTGGACCAGCCTCGAATCAAATATCTTATTAATCTTATTACCTACCTCTACATAGATACATAGAAGTATCCATAAAAGCACATCACATTATCACATCCTAATGGGTTGACGGAAAAACAAATACTTCGATTTTCCAACTGAAAGAAGTTCGAAACCCCTCCCTCCCTTCTTTCCTTTCTATCAAACCTACATACCCACCTGTCCATAACAAAGTGCTTTCGTAACGCCTCTACTCTGCTCTGCTCTACTCTACTCTACTCTCATGTGATTCCCCAAGACTACTTTCAGTGCCAAAGAAGAATACAAAAACAACGAATATCCATTTTCATATAACTTCTCATCTCATCTCATCTTATCTGATAATATTCTTAGAATTTGTTCGTGAAGAAGAGAAACCACTCCAACCCTCAATCTGTATGCGAATTGCTATCTGGAGAGAAAAGACGCCCGAGTAAAGTTGAAGTCATATCATCATACCACTGGTCATTTCCAGAACTCCAGTTCCCTTTTTCCCTGACTTTCATCCATCTATCTATCCTGTACACTTCCTACGAAACTTGGATCTTTGATACTTCCGCCTCCATCTCCCAATCCTGCAACCGGTCTGTTGTAAGACCATCCAGTAAATTGTTCTTGCATGGTTGATGACAATTGTCCGCCTTCTACCAATGAATCGGCTGGTGCTTGGGAGGTAAATTCCACATCAAAGTTGGTGGTATCAAGAGCATCCGTCTATATTTGATTAGTATATTGCATGTGAACATTTAGAAAAATAAAATGAAATACATACCACGTTGGGTTTGAATGTAGGCTCATACTTTCTTTGAAGTAACTTTCGCCAATCAATACTGTGGAAGAAAGGATGGGCCTTAATTTCCGATGCACCATTTGCACCCAATCTTAGATCTGGTTTTCTGTTGAGAAGTTTCTGCAAAAGATCCTTAGCAGCAGGTGGAACAATTTCGGGACCGGGGAAGTTCAATGGATCGCTCAAAATCTTGCGATACATCTCATTGGTATTCTCATCATAGAAAGGAGGTAAACCAGTCAACATCTCATAGAGCAAAACACCAAGGGTCCACCAATCAACCGTCTTAGTGTAACCTTGTCCCATCAACAATTCTGGTGCCAAGTATTCGGGAGTTCCACAGAAGGTATTGGTGCGATCCTCATCCTTCATGTCAAGTTTACACAAGCCAAAATCACAAAGTGCAATGTGACCCGAGTAATCCAAAAGAATGTTCTCTGGTTTCAAGTCACGATAAATGACGTTGAAACCATGTAAACATTCTAAAGCGCAAAGTAGTTCGGCTGTATAAAATCTTGAACGATTGATGTCGAAGCGAGATTCCTTTTGAAGATGATGGAAAAGTTCACCACCATTGACAAATGCCAAGACGAAATATAACTTTTCGGGTGATTGGAAAGTAAACTTGAGAGGAACGATGAATGGATTGTTGATTTGAGAAAGGACCGATCTTTCTGCCAACGTGTGTGCGACTTCTGATCGTGAAATAATATGAGCTTTTCGAATGGTCTTGAGGGCGTAAATTCGTTGGGTATCTTTTTTCTTGACTTGCATGACCTTTCCAAAACTTCCTTTTCCAACCACTTTCAATAGGTCGAAATCTTCAATCTTTAATGCTCTTGTTCTATTCTCAACATATTCAACTCCAATGCGAATCTTTCCAGTACCATATTGAACGTCTAACCATTCCGGTCCACTCTGTCCCAATGTGCTCTCTCTTCTTTGGAATTCTGCAGCGGCCTTTTCCTTGTCTTTTTTTCCCAGCTTAGGATCTTCGACGTATTTGTGCTTTTCTTCGAATCGAGGGTTGATGCGCGTAACACCAAGGAAAATATCTTGACTTCGACCGGATCCCGGAGGCGCATTTGGGTTTCGAAGATATAAATGAACTGCTAATTCGGTAACTCTTGAAACATCAAACTTATATTGAGTATTATCTCCAGCCCATAGGGGGTTTTCAGGGGACCCTGCAACTGAATTGACAAAAACTTGCATCTTATCGAAATCTAATAAGGCATATGGAAGGTATTTGGATGAAATACGTCCATGGTTAGTAGGAACTTGAATTCCACCTCCAGATGTTTGTGGTCTCATATTCGAATAAGATCCAGCGACTTGGTTTGAAGCCCCGGAACGTACTGAACCTGCAACTCCAAAGCCATTTCCCGCAGATAATGAATTCTGTGTATGATTGCTGAAGACTTGTTTATATTGATCTGGTAGAGAGAATCCACTTCCTTCGTGAAGAGTAACGATGAGAATACCCGGTCGAGGAGCGGATTGTGGTTGAGTGGCTATGGCTTCGGAAGCAGCTTTCAAGGTCAGTATACTTTTCGTGAACCAGATTAAAGATGTGCGCATACCTATTCCATTATCGTTGATAGATGGTGCCGGACTTGGTGTGCCAGATTTCTCATCTTTGGATGATTCCCTAAGAGTTTGTGAAGATGGGGTTCGAGAGAAGGTAGACGTTAGGGGACCAAGATGCGTCTCTTTGAGCTCTAAAAATGGATAGAGATAATTAGTGATAAGTCCAGTTCATATGCTCGCTTTAGACGATTTAAAGCTCAATAGACTTCTCCGAAGTGACGTTGCGTTGGTAACCAACAATAAGATTTAGCTAAAGGAGGCGGATCTGAGTGGTTTCAAGATTGAACTGTAATGAATTGTAATTGAATTTAACTCACTCTTGGTGATATTCCAAGACGACATCTTGGGGATGGGGAACAAAATTGTATCGGTAGGAGAGGGGGTCGTAGGAAGAAGGATAAGTTGTAGGATTCTAGGTAATGAGATTGTAATTGATGTTGTATGTTGGGTGATGGTAGATGGTAGGTGGTAGATGGTAATGAATGAGGAGTGAAGTAGATATCGGGATTTCTTCGAGGGATTGACAGTAAAGTGTTCGTTCAGTGCGTTGCGGTCAGGATTTAGCTTCAAACAAGTGCTCACAGGCGATTGCCCCGCCAAAATAGATTGATTGTTAAGGCGAATACTCGTAATTAATTGATACGATTAGATGTACCGAAGCGATAATGAAGTGAGTGAGTGAGTGAGTGATATTGATATTGAACGAGTGAACGTTTATAAATCTAGTCGTGGTGGTGTATCAAGAGTAGAATGAGAGGTTGAATGAATGAATCAATAAGAAACTCTGTTGATTGCCCGTCTCTATATCAATCAATATGGAAGAATAAAGTAGTAGGATTTTTTGTGATTCTTCTTCTACTTCTCTCTTTTTGCTTTTGATGTTTTTATGTCTCACTACTCTTCACGATGAAAGGTTCTAAAGATGTAAAAATAACATAGCTGTCTCTCAGACTCTCTCTCAATGTTTGACTAGGGAGGACAGCGTTTGTAAGGGGGCGATTTTCAATGTAACATTGCTACTCTCTACTAGGGATGTCTTCGAGGGGGCTTAGAATCACGATAAAATGAGTGAGTGGCTTAGTAGCAAGTACCAGCCAGTATGGAGTAGCTATATATGAAATTCTTCTTTTCCTTTTAGATTTGATTCTGGTAGAACAAATCATCATCTACCTAAGGACCTCGGGACATAGGGCTACTCCAATACATCCCTCCTCGAATTTTGTGGTTCAATGATCGATGGATGGATGAATTGATAGCCATCTCCTTAGTCACGTGCAAGTACCATCTACCTCGCTACTTACTATCATTTCTCAGATTCTCAGGTTCTCTTTAACAGCAGCGTGGGCGGGGCGGCCATTTACCTAAACTCCGAAAATTCTTGATAACAAGATCCGATAAGGACGGCCGTCTGTTGTTTGATGGGCTAAGTACATACTCTGTATATACTTATACATCACAAGCTCGTACACGAAAATATTAAAAATTGATGCGGTAGATAATATTGCATTATAAAATCAACTATTATCGTATATCGAGCACAGAAATCTTCACATTCTTCTCAAACCTAGGGCAGGTAACGAAAATGAAATCAACCTCAACATACACAAGAGGGGATCCTCGATAATCTTCAAGATACCTACCGAGTAGTATAACAAAATATTCAGCCTCACTAATTTATGTGGCTAGTGGCTCTAACCTGGGTTAGGCTATCACTGATCCTCGACCGTAGCCTTGTCGAGCCACATCTGTAATGTACCCACTCTTGGAACCTCATCGCATTGATCGAACTACCGTTCACAAAATCATCAACACCGTAACAACTTTAATACTTCTTATTAATTTGAGGAATAATTCCATCAAAGAAATTATTACACTCATTCAATCACAATACAATTTAATCTAGAAACAAGCCTCAATCCTGTCATCTCCATTTGTTGGTCAATCGTGGCGCAAAGTAAATATTCACAACCACCTTGACAATGGGGATTATTCGCAAGAAGACGGCAATGAGAGGGGGTGAAGGTGGTGTTAAATATGTCTGTGATATGTGTTCAGCAGATGTCACGAATACCGTATGTACTTTTTAGCAATATCCGATCTGTCGCCCCGTGTAATTGTCCTAATAGCTAACTCTCTCCCCAATTATAGGTCCGAATCCGATGCGCCCACTCTGCTTGCAATGAATACGACCTATGTGTACAATGTTTCTCCGACGGCAAATCCTCCTCACAACATCAACCTGCTACTCACCCATTTAGAGTTATTGAACAAAACTCCGTGCCAATTTACGAACCAGATTGGGGGGCAGATGAGGAACTACTATTATTGGAAGGTTGTGAGATATATGGATTGGGTTCTTGGGCAGATATTGCAGATCATATTGGAGGGTTCCGAACTAAAGAAGAGGTTCGAGACCATTACAAGAAGGTCTACTTGGATAGTCCAAAATTTCCACTACCAAAACGAGCTAGTCCACATGATACAGAGTTGATGGATGCGTTGCCTCGAGACGAATTCCAAGCTCTAAAGAAGGCGCGAATAGAGAAAAGAAAAGAGGCAGCTAAAAATCAACCTCCACCGCAACCGAAAAAGAAGCCCACGGCTAGTGTTCCATCATGTCACGATATTCAAGGTTATATGCCTGGTCGTCTGGAGTTCGAGACCGAATATGCAAATGAAGCAGAAGAGGCCGTTCAGTTAATGTCATTTGAACCTGGTGATGGAATTAATCCTACTACTGGAAAGGTGGAACCGGAATTCGAGCTCAAAATGACAGTGATGAACATATACAATCAGCGGTTAACCCAACGAGCCGATCGTAAAAAGGTCATATTTGAACATAACCTTCTGGAATATCGCAAAGCAACTGCTCTTGATAAAAAGCGTACAAAGGAAGAAAGGGATCTTCTTACTCGTACAAAACCTTTCGCAAGAATGATGAATCATGATGATTATGAAGAATTCTCAAAAGGTCTCATTGATGAGTTAAACTTACGACTAGCAGTTTCTCAATTGCAAGAGTGGAGACAAATGAAGATTGGAGACCTTAAGAGCGGAGAGAAATACGAACAGGATAAGCAACAGAGAATTCATAAGGCACAACCTATGGGTAGTATGGATCGTGAACGATACGCCACAAGTACAAAGAACAAACCTCCTCCTGTCGTTGAAACTCCAAGTGGTGCAGCTGCATTGGTTGCTCCTGAATTACCGGATTCTATCCTCAAATCTGAGCCAAACGATGACAAGGAAAATTTGGTGAATGGTAACGGTTCTCTCACAAATGGAATTAAGCAACAATCCCCTATTATTAAACGTGAACCAATACAAGTCCAACCTCTCTCAACAATTACACCATTACCTCTCAACCCATCATCTACTCCCGATTACCATCTTTTAACACCCGGGGAAATTGATCTTTGTGAAAAGACTCGATTGAATCCAAAACCATATTTGGTGATCAAAGAAGCGGTTCTGAAAGAGGCATTAAAGGGAGATGGAAAGTTGAAGAGGAAAATGGTCAAGGAGATTGCGAGAGTGGAAGGAGCAAAGGGTGGGAAGATTTTTGATTTCTTCTTGCATGTTGGTTGGGTTGGGAAAGCGTAGGGATTTTGCCAATCTCCATTGCATAATGAAGGAGTTAGTACGGTCATTACGAATAATCTATTGAAGGTGGGAAAGGGAGCAAACTTTCATGAACGGTGTTCAGGATGGGAATGGGCAAGTGTCTTTCAGCGTTTATGGAGGGGACTGATTTCAAAAGAGCTTTCTTGCTCTTCTTCCTCACAATCGGTTAGGTGTTTGAGGATATACGGAAACACCTTTTGAGGAGAGAAATTGGCTTTTGCAAAGGTCATTTTTTATGATGCATAGCATAGCTAGGTTTTGATTGGTGTTTGGAAGGAATGAATTTCATGGTACGGAGCAATTGGATTGGATTGGATTGGAGTTTTGCTTGTGGTCTTGGTAGTCGATATAGATCGAAATGGTACGAGGATGAGGATGGGGATACTTAATAATCAGGGTACGCATGAATGTCTCCGGCGTCATGATATTCTGAGCGGGGTGTATTCGTCAGCGCTGGCTTTTGTTTTTTCCTATACTAGACAGCGGGTTTATAAGAGAGATGGCGATGCTGTAATATAGAAGCGGGAAGGTTGAGATGAGGGTTGGGATGGGATGGGATTGGATGGTTGTAGATATACGTATTGCATTGCATAGAATATATTACCTTTGCTACGAGATAGGGGGTAGAGGAGATGGTTATTGTGATGGTGATGTGGTGGTGATGTGAAGTTGGTGTTGACTGAAGGTGATAGAATGAAGTCTGTAATAGAGGGTGAATGGTATAGTATACTGTTATACTCGTGACGTGACGTGGCGCATTTAAATGTATATATATGTACCTATAAGGTAGATAGTTCACGAGATTGATAGAGATGTGTTTGATATTTATCTGTGTGTAGTGAGGAGTGAGGTTGTATTGGGGGTATGTATGTGTGTATATGTGTGTATAGTGAGATTATATATCTACATATATAGATAGATATATCTGATCATAGGACGATCTAATTATCTTGATATCTATCGATTATGTATAGAATACGATTTTGCTATATTATAATGTAATATGATATAAGAGTATGGTATGATATAGTATGATATAGTATGATATAGTATGATATAGTATAATATAGTATAGTATGATATAATGTAATTCTTGGAGGTTGGTTCTTATATTATAATAATTAATAATATTATTATAATATTA
>PQXN01000560.1:0-13143 GCA_004786275.1 Botryotinia convoluta
CGCCTCCCAGCTCTTCTACGCCCCTCTCTCCCCCACCCCCCTCGCCCGCCGCGACGCCATCAACGCACTCACATCTCGATCATGGTTGCATCACTCGCTCAATAAATACGGTCACTGCTATACGTGACTGATTCCCAGGATCCCGATACCATCGTCGGTAGAGGATGTTGGCGGATTGTTCTTGAAGATGAAGATAGGGATGGGAATGGAGGTGAAGAGGCGATTGATCCGTGGTGGATCCCGGAGGAAGAGAAGAGAGAATATGCGAAGGGGGTTTTTGAGATTTGGGCGGAGGTTAAGGGGAGAGGGAGGGGTGCGCATTGTGGTATGTTGTTTTTTGTTTCTATTCTATGTTAGAGGTGGGAATTGGACGTTGCGTATTCCATCTCAGCTATGTGATGAGATAAGAGTGGACAAAAATAGAAAGGAAATTAATACAAATCCAGCTGTCGAAGTAATCTTCACCTCTCCTTCTCATCGCCGTCTCGGAATAGGTAGTTTGATTCTATCTTGGGGCACTCAAAAAGCCGATGAACTTGGTTTAGATTGTTATGTGGAAGGTTCGCAAACAGGTGTTCCTTTATATACCAAACATGGGTTTAAAAAGATCCGGGATGTGGAAGTTAAGCCATACAAAGAAGAACACTTGAAGAGCGAGGAGTGGAAAAAGTTTGATGAGGAGCTGGTCGAGGTTTTGACGGTTATGCGGAGGCCTTGTAGGAGGGTTTGAGGATAGTGTGGGAGAAATGGGTTATGGTGAGTTGCAGATTGAAGGTTGGGAGGGGGATTATAAACGATCTGGCGGAAGTGGGCATCGAACTGTTATAGCCAAGGCCCTTTACAGTCACGTTAATACTTAAGAACTCTAGAGTGCTGTGGAATCAGTAACGGAGATTAGTAGTAGCAGGTATTGTGTTCTCGTCGAACGATAAGGCTTGATTATAACAGCATTACTTTGTCAACCCCGTGATTTATTCAAAGCAAAGTACTCGATACAAGAATGCTGTAATATTTCTCGTACGAATAGCCTTCACCATGGTACAGAACAAGAGATAAGCTGTCTATTCGACAATAATGAGGGTGGCAATTTATGAAAGCTAAATAATATGATGGGCTTCACAATGAGATCACAGCAGAGGTTGTTTACCACGGCTGGGGAGCAAGTGCCAAGGTCATAACAATCCATCAAATGAGAACAACACATACTCGCATTTAATAAACATAATTATATTGCGAGAAAATGCTATCGGTAGGTATATATCAAACATTCCAACCCATTTTGTATACGCTCAACACCACTAACTCCGTTCTATGCTGTATGCAAGCAATCCACTTGGGTACCATAAACTTTCAACACATCATTAGTTTGGCGAATCTACTTCACCATGAACCTGAGCTCCTTGCGGCTCCTCTACTGGAGAAGTAACGATCCTCATTGCTTCAGCCAAAATGCTGAACCCCTCTTCGATTTCTTGCTCGGTAATATTCAAGCTTGGTACAAATCTCAAAGTGTTGGTTCCAGCAGTGATGATCAATAAACCCCTCTCTCTGGCAGCTGTGACAATAGGTGTAGGGTCTTGGCTAAGTTGTAATCCCAAGTGTAGTCCTTTGCCCCTGATTTCTTTGACAAGTTCTGGGTACTTGGATTGTAAGGCTTGGAAATGCTTCTTAAATATTTCTGACTTCTTGAGGACATCTTTTTGTAAAGATGCATCAGATAATCGAGAGACAATGTAATGAGCTATCCTGGATCCTAGTGGATTTCCACCAAATGTAGTTCCGTGATCACCAACCTTGATCTTCTCGGCTACATTCTTGTTGACAATTGTTGCTCCAATGGGGAAACCATTTCCGAGTGCCTTGGCGGTAGTAATGATATCTGGATGAGCTGATTTTGGCAATGAAGCATGGGCCCAGAAGGTTCCAGTTCGTGAAAGTCCACATTGAATTTCATCATAAATGAGGACTGAACCAACCTCACGACAACGAGCTGCGAGTGCAGTAAGGAATTCTTCGGTGGCCACAATGACACCACCCTCTCCTTGAATTGGCTCTACTATAACACCACAGGTCTTCTCCGTAACCAAATCCTTGATAGCATCCACATCATTGTATGTTCCATGTTTGAATCCAGGTAACATTGGGGAAAATGGTTTTTGATATTTTGGGTTTGGGGTGGCAGATAATGACCCCATGGTTCGACCATGGAAAGAGTTTTGGAATGAAACGACTTCATGTTTGTCTCCTGATGGATCGACGACCTTTCCGGTCTTTCTAGCAAACTTAATGGCAGCTTCATTAGCTTCACTGCCCGAGTTGCAAATGAAGACAGCTTGGGCATCGTGCATTGAATTCGATTCGAGAGTCTTCTCAATGAGAAGTTTGGAGAGGGCCCCGGTCCATGGATTATGATATAAGTTGGAAGTATGCATAAGAGTTGTTCCCTGGTGTAGTGTATGGAGTCAGATGAGTCACTTGAAGGGAAGTGGGGGGCAGAATTTACCTGTTCTAACATTATCTTTGCGATTTCTGGATCGCAGTGTCCTAGAGCATTGACTGCTATACCAGCTGTGAAATCCAAATATTTTCTGTTTTCCACATCCCAAAGGTAACATCCGGATCCTTTCACAAACATTGGTGGTGGTCGGACATAGGTGGCAACCATATATGGAGCTTGTTCTCCGATGAGATGTGCTGTTTGCGAATTTGGTGAAGGATCTGGATGCGATACATTGGCCTCACTCTAGATATCGTGTTAGTAAATTATGAAACAACTGGCACATCATGAAATACATCAATAATGTGCTTAGATTCATCCCTTACATTTGTAGCAGAGGCCGTTGCTTGTGAGGCACTTCTTTTTATATAGCCATTGATAACTGGTGATACATTTCCAGCTTTCAAAGCAGCTGTCACTCTTTTCGCAGACAATCGAAGAGCCATTGTGAGTTATATAAAGAGGGGGAAAAAGAGAAGGTTGTGTTGAAGATTATATCTGACTCCCAGCAACAATGATGAGTCGTACTGAAAATATATATATATATATATCAAAGGATAAAAAAAGATACCGGGGAGAGTCAACAACCTAAGCGTTATCGGAGCTAATCATGCAATGCAAGGATAAAAAGTTTACTACGGAGTAATAAGTCTCCATGGAAATAGAATTTTTACCTAAATTTATTGTCAATTGATATAGAATTCTGCAACTACCGCATTTTAAGGGCGTGAATTCTGTCATTATATACATTTTATATGTCATTGCTTTTTTCTATTTTACAAATTTCTACCGTCATCTTTCTTGACCCTGAGATATTTTCTGCCACCGCCTTATCGTTGCTCTATCTATAATAGGACTAGTGTGTCTAGCCCCACCATCCAACATTGCATCGTAGGTGAGGGCCTCGAGGGCGTGAAGCTTGGAGCTTGAAGATTCAGGTGGCTCAAGCAGCAAAACCACATTCATCCCTCTCCCCTCTACATTTATATATCCCATCAATAATATACATTGATCAAGTATCATTCCACCATACGGAGAAGAAGTAAGAGATTTGCATTACTAATATCATCTTGAGAACGTCGGTCATGTCTTTTTGAAGAGTAACTTGAGGAAGAGGAGGTTCGAGGCAAGTAGGGGCTTGCTTGTTGTGCTTCTGGGGAAGAACGTCGATCTATAATTTCCTTATACGTCTTGGCCAAGTCCTCCATCTTGTCCTTATAGAAGTCGAGATTATGGGCTTTCGATTGTGGCTGCAAAGTAACTTCCACTAATTCTTCATCGCTGTCCTCGAAATCCGAATCATTGGCGGAGAGGTTTTCGTCTGACGAAGCTGGTGAGAACAAGCCGGTATTTGAGGGCAACTTGTTTGCTGCTTCGAGATTTTCGAGCAGTTTAGGTTTTGATTTTGAGCTACCTCTCTTGGATGATGTTGAGGATGACGCAGAAGGGCGGTTCTCCTTCATAATTTGGTAGGTAATGTTTGAGTTGCGGGTTTTGAGCACTCGTGGAGAATCCATCGTAGTATAATGACTCTCAAGTGATGAGTCTAAAATGAAACTATTGGTAAATGCGAATGAAGTGAGAATTTCGTGATACCATCTCATTATTTCTTTATACACATTTTTACCGCCGCATGACAAACAGCGTTTACCAACATATGGACTGGACCCGTCGCGACCATAGCGCTGAACAAAGACTTCAGGTTTGTACCTTCTACAGCCACAGCGTCACCTCGTATGATTTGAGCCTTTTTCCATGACTGGCTAGTAATCGAATGAAATTTAGAAGCCTTCTATAAGGGCCAGGCTTCCTGCATGCCGGAGAAGAATTTCTAGTGTTAACCGCTTTTTATGTATGTTTCAATAACCCCGCGCGTCAATGGCGTCCTCATTGGCTTCTCTCTTGTCAGTAGCCGCGAGTACCCATTTTTCAGTGCGGCTTTGTAGAGCCTTTCGATATTCGACCCCAGATTGCCAGAACAGCCAACCTTAAATGCTATGAGACATCTTTATGTCTCACCTGGCCCGTTGAAAAGTATAATTAATCGCTCACATTGCTGGAACAAACTCATTCAGACGCTTCCTTCGGCTTCATCATCGTGCGTGCCGATATAAGGATACGTCAATCACTCGATAAGAATTGGAAGCGCATTGTTAAACAATTGGCAATTCTTATGCCTGATCTATCGACGGTCCCAGGAGCACGAAGCGGCAACCTATCTAACAATTAAGATCTTAACCAAATGTAACTTTAGGCTAAATAAAAGAGCGGCCTGCAGGTTATGTCAGATTGATCAACATAGAAGTATCATTAATCAGCGGAAAACTATTTATTCGCATGATTTGTCAATAGCCGCATCGAAAGGTATGCTGTTCGGTAACACGAGGAGAACCCGTCTTACTCCATAAATCATCTGACACAAGGCTTACCCCGCATTCAAAATTTCACCTCCAGTAATGCATGTTTGGCCAATTGGAAGTTATTACTGAATCTTCGTGCCGAGCTAAATGCCGCACAAGGTCTATTGTGGTAGCACTTGAAGTTACACTCTATTTTACCCGGTGTAGTCACCACTTGCGCATCAAGTGCTATTTCTACGCCCAAAAGAAGAACAAATACCACAATTTGCCCATCATATAACTACTATGTTTTGTACTTTTCTCCGATCATTAAACAACAATGCCTGCCTCATCCAACTTCCCGATATCTCCTTCACGTGGAAAACAGTCTTCGATCACGGCCAAGGAAGTAGACACGGCCGCATTTGAAGTATCTACATGCCAAGTAAATTCATCAATTGAGAAATCTCTGCTTAGGAAGCTTGATCTGCATGTTGTTCTTCCACTCATGATCTTGTTTGTTCTCGCTTTTCTCGACAGGGTCAATATTGGTAACGCAAAGATACAAGGGATGACCGAGGAGTTAAAGATGGTGGGGAATGATTTTAACGTTGCTCTCATGATTTTCTTCCCGTCGTAAGTTCCTATCTTGGCTCTTACGGACCTGAAACTGCAAAGTCAAATTGAACTCAATACGCCCAAAGATAGATATTCCAGATTGATTCAACAATCAATAATATCATATTACTGAACCATGTGAATGACTACTGCTAATCAAATTTAAAGCTACATCTTCTTTGAATTTCCCTCCAATCTAATCCTTCGTCGTCTCCCACCATCACTTTGGTTGACTATTATAATGACCCTTTGGGGGATCACAACAGTCTGCCAAGGTCTAGTGCGTAGCCAGAGTGCATTGGTTGGTCTGCGGTTTCTTCTTGGACTCTTCGAGGCTGGTTTCTCTCCCGGCGCTGTCTACCTGATTTCCATGTACTACAAACGTTATGAATTGCAGTGGCGCCTTAGTCTTTTCTTTGCGGCCTCAATTCTTTCTGGGGCCTTTGGAGGTCTCTTTGCTTATGCTCTAGCTCATATGGACGGTATTGGTGGCTATAGTGGCTGGCGCTGGATTTTCATAATCGAAGGACTTCTCACCATTGTTGTTGCTCTCTCCTTCAAATTCCTGGGTATTCTAGTCGATTGGCCCGAAACTGCATCTTTCCTCACATCATCCGAACGGGAAATCTTGATCCGACGATTAAAAGATGACATGGGAGAAGATACCCAGCTTAACACGCTGAATAAAGAATCTTTGAAGAGGATATTGAGTGATTGGAAAATCTACGTAGGAACCTTTATGTATATGGGAGTTGTAAATACTGGTTATGCTACTAGTTTTTTCATTCCGACAATCATTCAGGAAATGGGATATACAGCGATTGGTAGTCAGGTCAGAACTATCCCTATATATTTTGTGGCTACAGCAACGGTATGTTGACCCTCATCTCTTTATCTCTTGATATCTTTTGCATGTACTAAACCTGCGTACAGTGTCTTGTAATAGCGTATTTGACCGATCGTCTTCAGCATCGCTTCGGTTTCACGATAGCTGGAGTCGCGGTTGGTATCATTGGCTACGTGATCCTTCTTTGCCAGTCGCACGTCTCGACCGGTGTTAAATATATGGCTTGTTTCTTCATAACTACAGGCGGATATATGACGCAACCAGTCACTTGGGCATGGGTTGCTAATGTATGCCGTCTTAATTCTCTAAAATCCCCTCCCTATTGACGTTCCTCCTCAATCATTCCATTCTTATCACTTCGCAAACTAAACCAACGCTTACTAATCATCAAAACAGAATATGGCAGGCCACTACAAACGTTCCATTTCCACCGCCCTTCAAATAGGCGTGGGAAATATCGGCGGCATTGTCGCATCTAATATCTTCATAACAAACCAAGCGCCGAAATATCCTGTGGGATATGGGGTTTCTTTGGGAATGTTGGTCATGTGTGGAATCATGTGTACGGTTTTCTTCTTCGGATTGAAGAGAGAAAATGGGATTAGAGATAGAGGAGGGAGAGATCATAGGTATAGGGAAGATGAGGAGAGGAGGAGGAAAAATATAGAAGAGGGAAAGGAAGAAGAGGGGAATTTGGGGGATGATTGGCCGGGGTTTAGGTTTGTTTTGTAAGTTTGGTTGAAAGGGTGTTTGGGATAGGATAGGCCGCTTTTTTTTTCGTTGGCAGCTTGGGAGTAGACTGTTGGAACTTATGTGCACCAGTATTCAACTAGAATTCGTGCAAAAGTATGTTTTCGAATCTTCGATAGATCGTGTTGAGGGCATATACTAGGTATTCTTTGTAACCAAATACCTCGCTATCTCATATACGGTGCTTCTCTTTCGTCTTCTTCCATCTTATTTCTTTTTCTTGTCGGAACGCATTGAAGTACCAAATCCACTAACAGTCTTATGTAGTGTTGATAATACATGCATCAGTCTAATTTGAAATATGATGCCTATCTCAACCACCAACTGCGTACCCTGCCGCCATGATGTTGGGAATATTATAATGGAGTGGACAAATCGGAAACCAGATGAGAGTGTCTAATCTAGATTCATCTCAAGCTTAAGAGTAGCCAAGGCCCAAAAAACAACGTCAATGACGAAAGAAATTGCAATCGACAAATCAACATGAATGGAGATTCTTCTTGTTCGTCATAATAACAACCTTTCACCTTTCATAATACAACAATGACTTAGCAAAAGTTGGTACTGGAAACTCTAACATTCCACAGTGAATATGACAAAATGAAACTGCAGTACAAGTTTGTCTTTCGAATTCTTCAGCCAACCCTTTCTTGACGAAATTGTCACAAGCAGTATTATTCACTCATTATTCGGCCCTAATACCTCCGAAATTACATGAAGTCACAAGACAGTATTCCGACTCGGCTGTGCTGGAACCGAATTCGCACAACTGCAGTAATTTCAAGTCTATTTAAAATTCAGAAAGAGATCTTGCCTTTTGGATTTTACATTTGTCAACAACACATCCTCTTTGAGGTTGAAATAGGAAAGTCTTTCAGCACAACTTACTCTGGATCGGCGCTTTTCGAGACCATTATTTGAAGAGAGAAAGACTATGGGATTGATTGATAAATTTCAGTTGGAAGAAGATTTTGAGTAAGTTTTTCCTTTTCGCTCTGGCGAAGAACTGCAGGAATATAAACTCCAGATCTGCGAGCTTGTGTTATCAAACGACCATCGCATCAATCCAGCCTTGAAAGATATCTTAAACATCAATCAAGCTAACACAGGATATAGTCGGTCATTCTTTCCACCACCCAGGCCTCACTAGTCAACCACTCGCTGAAGTGAAGTCGACATAACAAGATCAGGTTCAATTTTACGGAAATTATGGCAGGAGGCTCTGAAGAACAGGCCAACAAGCCATGGATTCCACCCAATCTTGCGGCAGTACTTTATGGACCAGTACCGGAAACACAATTGAAACCAATTGATCAAATGCCTCCGCAGGAGCTTTCAAATCAGCAACTTCAGCCTCGATTTTTCATGAAACCAAAAGCCATGGAAGAGATGCAACCTCAATCCAGCCTTCCAAATAGCCCACTTCGGCGTCGAAATGACATGGAGCTAAAGTCTATGGAAGATATGCGACCTCGACCTAAGAGTTCATGGAGCTCAAGCCCACTTCGACGAATTGGCATAAAACCAAGATCTATCCAAGAGATGCAACCTCAAACCAGGTTTTCAAATAGCTCACTTCGGCCTCTAAATGTAACGAAATCAACATTTATTGATAACATTCCAGCCCCGGGCGAGGTATCAAATGTTCCAAAGGTTTCACTTGAGTCAGTAAAGGCCATTTTCACAACTTCTACTGACAATGGTTCCACGAAGCAAAAAAGTGGAAGACAAATATTTCATAAGTTTTCTGATCTTCCGTTAGAGCTCCAAATTATGATTTGGCAATGGTATGGAAGAATTCACGCAAGCAGTACTCCGAATGTCATCAAGATCTTCCGCTGTTTTAGATCCGTGCTACAGAATCTCAGGGTGGGAGAAAATCCATTACAGCAGTACCCAGGCCTGGCTTTAAGTTACAAGCTTCCTCCCATCTTTTATGTCTGCAAACTTACTCTCAAAATTGCGAAAGACTTGTATGAGAAAGAATTCCAAGTAATTCCAATGATGAACGATGATAAAAAATTGACATACTTCAATGAAGATAGGGATATCATCGCTTTGGAGGATGCTCTTGTATTGAGGGATTGGAGATATAACCGCCAGACTGAAGCTGAATTCGCCAGAAGGACGCATATAAGCTTAACTCAGCCTGCAGCCGAGAGAATCACAAGAAGAATCAACATGAAACATCTCGTTATTGGTGGAACAGACCGATCACGAATTGAGGCGAGGCTGCTGGCAAGATTTTATGACTGCGAGTCCATAATGTTGGGGGTACCTTATTTGGTTCGCAGCAGATTTTTCTCCACGGAGGATAGAAGCAAACCCGACCGCGAAGCTATCTCATTTATTCGTGATAGACTCTTTCTCTACTGGAAGGAGGAAAGACGAGGTCCTTTTGTTAGGGAAGACTATCGCAGAAAGCCCACCCGTCCTGTGGTAGTTGAGCCAAGTTGGGATCCGACTGAACGAACAATATCCAACCCAATGTTCTTTATCTGTACCGATGGCGAAATATTTTCTCAACTGGTATGTATTATACTTCAGAATATCCTCGTTTTCTTATCAGCTCAGAATTACTAACACATGTGTAGCACCGTTTACATCCTGCAATCACAAATTTCATGACACCACTCCCAGGAGCTAAGAGCTCTATCACTTTCATGAGCGATTTGAAGTTCTCACATAAGCATGCTAAGCTATTCGAGTGCCCATGGGAGTGCGTTCCAAAGAATTAGCTAGGGATTTCTTGAAGGTTCGTTAGTCTAGGGGATGATGTGGAAGAGTAAGCGTGCTTGCAGACTCACCATTAGTTCGCTTCATTTACTGCCAATTCAAGTCCAACATTGCGGTAAACTTGAATTAACCACGAGGAAAACAAAGTACTTTGGAATTGAATGGATGTGGTTCTGTTTTTTGGGGGGGATATTCCCCGAATCGGAGAGACTAATGGGCTTCCACTCAGCGTTATTTGTTGATTGGAATAGCGGAGGAATTCTTTCTCTGGGCAGATTGAAAGACTACAATACACCCTGTTTTCAAATTCGACATCTAGCAACCTGTATGTTATCTCCGGCGCAGAGCCCTTTGTAGATAGCAGAAATACCTTAAAATTACTTTTTTTTTTTGAAATTGCCCACGTGAGAATGTGATTGTAACTTGAGCTTACCACACTTTCTAATTATTGCTTGTGATTCTCCAGTTATGAATAACCTTTCATGGTAGTCTAAACTACCAAAGGCTCAATAGATTCCATAGAGTTAAATAGATATTCCATGCATTCACTTGAGCAATTAGGCACCACCTTGCATGAAACCTCGATAGTTCTATGGCACCCACTAACAAGTGTAGAAGGACTATTATATCAAGGGAGCCATTCTCTTTCATTGAGCATGTTCACTAAGAAATTGTCTTTTTATGACTCCTGCAGATGCACAGCTCTACGTTGGCAGTTATTGTAGTACTGCGTGAAATCGGCATAATGCGTCGGGTGAAGCATTATTCGTACCTTTAGCCAGAACATTCACTTCTTTTTTACAGCCCCGAGAGATGGTATGGTTAAGAATATTCATTCTTATCAGAAGGTAACCCATTGTTAGAATTTGCGGTATTCAACTATCGCCCTTCAACTGTCTCGGCTAATAAACTTTGTTCTCATGTCAACAACTTATAACAATTGTTATATTCTTGCTTCTCAATACAGATTCTCTACACTTTTTTGATAATCTTAACCCAAGCGCATTTATTAACTGAATTTTCATACACTGTCCACAACTTTACCCCTTTGACCCGAAAAAAGCCATTCGTCATACTAGTCACTACCATTTGCATTACGAACTTCAAACTTCATCAACTTTTACAGCATTACCTCCAACATGGCTATTCTCACCCAATTTACGGTATTCCCCAAGCCAAGCTTTCTGATGATTTGAAGGCTATGATGTGGGATTTGGTTTCGCAACAACCTAGTCGAGTTCATTTTGGATCCTATACCATTCGTAAGACAAAACTTTCCAAGAGTAAGAACAATGAGCTTGTCTCTGAGAGGGATAAGATCTTCTATGGCAAGCATACTGATTATCCCAACCCTTGGAGGCTTTCGGCTGAAGGCAGAGTACCTTCTGTGCTTATAACTTGCCGGGAATCTCGCTATTGGGCAATGAAGCATTGCCGTTTGGATTTCAAGGATCAGTCGTATAGCAAGGCTCTATGGTTTAACCCTAAATTTGATGTACTAAGTTTTGATACGCTTAATACCCTGCTTGTATTTGTTCAGGGAGGTTACGCCCACAACGGGCTAAATTTGCTTATTAAAGACAGCTCTAAAATGCCTGTCGTGGAGAGAATAGTTTTGCTTGAGTCTCTTCCAAAATATATCTACAGTGTTGCCACGGAGACTACAAAGAATTTCCCTCAATTGAAGTCGCTCGTTATGAGAACCGATCGCATTCGCCCCGAAGCCGTTTTGTGCTACACTTATGATTTGATATCTGGTGGAAGAAGTCATTTGCCTTCTCTTAGAGTCCGAATAAATCAACTATGGCATTCTGATGAGTGGAAGGCGATAAGAACTTACAGTCAAATGCCAGAATTGCAAATTTTGACGGCAGATGAGATGTGGAATTCTGTAAGTTTGACGGAACATCTTCTTATATGGATGACAACCACTAACATTTTCCAGGGCTTAGCACAGCCATCTGGTCCTTCAAATAAACCCAAGCGTTGACTAAGAAATCTCAAGGCAGATCCAATTCAAATGCTACCAGTTCGTCGATCAGATCGAATCAAGTCTATAAAGACAAAACAACATGTCGAAGACTAGATAAATGCAAAGAAAATGCTCTCATTCAAGACCCTACTTTACAAAGGGACCGTGGCCTTTGGATTCCGCGTTTCGTCGTACAATCTACCACTCTACTCGAAGCGTCTCAGAGCGACCTGTTATCTTGAAGGTTTGTTTCTTCTTCAATTCGATCGACATGCTTAGATCAACTGCCACCTCTGAATGGAAGTTCTCTTCGCTTATCCAGCCGATTTATTCAATAATCAAGCATTATGCCTTTCCTCCGCCTTTCTCGCACAGCTGCGTTCACAACACCTCGAAACATCCCATTGATTTTCCTAATCCCAAATACAAAAAACCCAGCAATTGCGTGGTCTCGAGCCCTTTCAGACTGATTTTCTACGACATTCTTCTTGTACCACTTGTAGCGACTCAAAAGTTTATCTTACTGCAGCTGTGTCCTCCATATGGCAACAAATCTCAACAGTTCCCCTGCGCCATAGCTTTTCCTTATTACAAATCGAGAATTGCTTCTGCCAACGCCCTGTGGTGGCAAAATTAATATTCCGGACGAAAAGAAATTCAATATAAATCCCCATACAAATTTTTATTATGTACATTACGATATTGATATATTTATTCGTTAATAACGAATAGTCTAATTCGTCACTAACAAATAAAATCAATACTTTTTGCAACCCGTTTATTATTGAATTTATATAGAAAAAAAGAAAATAAAGATCCAAGAGACCTTAGACTCTTTCAATATTAGAGTTTGTGGAGAAGTGGACAAAGGGGTATAAGTGTAGAAGCTAAGAGGAGGTCAAAGAGAGAGAGGTTAAAGAGTGGGTAAGGGGGAGCGAGCACAAGAGCTAGAAGGTAGTGGGAAGTATTAGCCGAGAGTTTAAAGGGGAGTGGATCCTTTCACGAATCATATCACTTTACTTTCAATATATTCTTCAATGACAAGCTTTACCATTATGCTATACCATACAGAATATATTATATAAATAAGAATATTCAATAGTTTTAGCTTATATACTCTTGAATCTGAATTCTCATTCGAATTCAACTAAAAAAGAGTAATGACTTTTGAAAGATATTCTATAGTTTTTATTCATATAGATTCGAAAGAAAGACTCTTATTCTATATAGCAATTCAATATAAGATCTCTTTAAAGAGAAGAAAAGGAAAGAGATAGAAAAACAGGTAAAACCTAGAAACTTTTTACCTATCAAATAATTGTTGCCTCAGGCCAAAGTTTTCAATAAACTTTCAAAATTCAAGAAATTCACTAAGATCTTATTG
>PQXN01000561.1:0-13140 GCA_004786275.1 Botryotinia convoluta
TATTAAATATATATTATTAATTATAAAGCTTATTATAATAAAGCGATAGTAAAACTATGATTAATTTATTTGAGTAAGAGACTTCAAACTGTATTTCATTAGTTATAGGTAAGTAAATCAATCAATATTGTATTACTTTTCTTTAATTCCTTTTTTATTATATTATTCTTCTTTAGTCCCCTTATTTTATTGTGATTTCTTTATTTTATATTATTTTTTTATCTTATTTTAATTTACTTATTTTATTATTTATTTTCTTTCAAAATAATAGCTCCCCTAAGCCAAAGTATATATGAATGTGTAGAAAATTTGAATTAAAAGTTATATGAAAAACTAGAACAAAGATCCTTCTTTCAACCACTTATTCCTTTATACTTCTCAATACCTGTAAACAAAGATCCTTCTTTCAAAAACTTATCTATTTATACTTCCCAGCATACCTATAAACAAAAATCCTTTTCAGAATTACTTATTCCTTTATACTTCCCAATACTTGTATAACATTTCCCTCCATAAAGTATTGTCGTCTAATTACAAAATAAAATTGTTGAGAGATTATTCCCTAAAGGATATTCTTATGATTATTAATAACTTTATAATAAAGCTCTCTTCTTTCGAATACTCGACAAATAATTATTACATTTTTTCTAGCAAAACTCAAAGCAAGCAAGTCATTCTTTACAGTAAAGTATTTATTAGAGTAATAAGGTATATAAATAATTGAAGTCATTATATTTTGCTTATTAACAATTATTTACCTAATATAAAATATATAATATAAAGTATACAAAGTATATTATATATAGGTTCTCTGGTATTAATTTAAGTGATAAAAAAGCTGAATTTTGAAAAATTTTATTGATCCTTACTCAATATTCACAATTGCGATTTCGAAATCGGAGAAAACAAAAACTGTAATAATATAAAAGTAAGAATTGCTGTTTTGAAATAACAAAAAGGGATTTCATTGATCAATTATTTAGTATAGTTTATTCAATATACAAACTAGCTCAGAATTAGAGACAAGATTGAGACTTTGACTGATATTAATATAGCAAACTATATTTACAAAAGAATCTTAGGATTGTTTACAAAAAAATCTTTGAATTGTTTACAAAAAGATTGAAAAAAAAGAATCCAAAGGAATATACTTAGTACAGGGTACTGATTATTCAATGTTTCGTTTCTCGTATTACCCCAAGATTATTCATTCTATAGCTTTTTAAGCTTTTAGATCTTGAATGATTCCTTTTACTAAAGTGGTCTTATAATTACCTAATTTGATATTTTGATAATCAGGATATTCTTCTTTGTAAAATGAATATTTATTTTATTCTAATTCCCTTATTACAAATATAATAATACAATTAGCTTAAATATATTCAATTCCTTCGAGATTTGTCACTTCCCCAAACCAAATCATATATTTAAGGAGATCTTCCCAAGTTCGTTCAAAATATCTCTCAAGCTATACTACACCTCTTACCCTCTTATATACTGCAATATAAATAGGAATAACTATATCCGGAAATCGATACTTACTTTTTTCGTAATCGAGATCAGCTACTCAACAGATATCTTGTAATTGATAATAATTCCAATATATAATATATTATAGTATTCAATCTCTCTTATCAAATTTGTATGCATATAGAGCTTTCCCTTTAGTATTAATCTAATCAAATCTTTGAAAATATTACAAAGAAGAGTGATCGAATTGACGATTATGAAAACATTTTATACCAAATCGATTTCTTGATTTTTTGAGATAGAATTACTCTTTTTCTTTTTGGTTCTTATTAATAATTGAAATTATTCATCTGGTTTTGAAGTAATAGTTTACTAAGAGCTTTGTGTTTAAGTAATACTTGATAGTCAATCAAAAGATTGATAGACTGTTTGGGATTGAGCGTTTGTAGATATAGTCTTACAAGTTATATCTAAGCTATTCTTTTAAATCTAGAAAATCCTAAATAGATATATCACTTTCTACTAATCTATTGATATTCTGTATATATAAAGGCAATATAATTAGATGCTTTTTCTATTCCTTTTGTATAGATCATACCAGCTGTATTAATAGTATATATAGTCTATACATTATTCTAATTTCCAATTATATCTATACTATAATCTTTCCGAAATTTAGCTTGCTGGATATATCAATAAGAAATCACAATCATTATATATTGCCAAAGGAGAATATTTGCATTTGTATTAAAGTACTATTTGAATTGCTGCACTAGAATATTCGTTAAGCGATTATTAGGCTATAACAAGCTTTGAGTCCTCTTTTTGATTGTCTAAAGAAAGATTGAAATATTTGGGTTTTCATTAAGAGCAAATATATATAATTGCTTATAGAATAACTGAATTAATTAAATATAATAAACTAGGAGCTCACTTATTACTTCTGGCAGATATTAGTGGATGATTTTGGTTAACCTTGAAATGCTATAGCCCTTATAATAATAAATAATAAAACTAATAAGGCTGTTCTTTATAAAGATATTTTGTTATAGCTTATAAGTAATATTATATAGTTAAAGATTAAAAAGCTTAGTTCTTTGTATAGACTGCTCTTTAAATATATAAATGAGAAGGAGCAATCGCTTAAGGAAGGTGTTTATCTTTTGAAGGTATTACTTAACAGTTTTATACTATTATACAACCTTCACATTTTTCATCAAAAACTCTTGCTGTAATCAACCCTCGTCAAGAACACGATTAAGTAGCTATCGATTGTACCCTTGAAGGTATACATTTCGAAGATCGTCTAGAAAACTCTAACCAGGCTTGTTATTAGCTGGATCATCTTTCAGCTTATAAAGATTAATTGACAGAATAATATTGTCTCGCTTTTTGTTTGAATACATATATAATAATTCCTCTAAAAGCGATTATACTATCGCTATCTGAATTAACAAAAACTTTTTCAAATTAGTTATTCCTAATTCCAAACCCTTGTAACTAAAATACTTATTATCATCAATCCAAATAATATATTCCAAAGAAATTATAATCTTATTAATCTGCTTATCAAAACTATACAATTTCTATACTCAGTTTATAAAGGAATATATACTGTATATTATAAACCGCTTTTATATAACATTTAATATATCAGCTATATATGAAACTTCACTGCGATCAACTGAAATTATTACTTTCTGAATAACAAAAAGTTGAACTATTTTAATAAAGGCAAAGAGATATAAAGTATAATATAAAGAATCACTAAAAATAGCATTCTAATCATTCGATAATCCAGAATCCCTAATACCAAGAATTATTATAAAGATAACAACAATATTATTATAAATCGTATCGAATAAAGTATAATCTAATAATAAGATACACAAATGACTCGTAGCATAATCAAGGTTTTGCTAAAATAGTACTAGTACAATTCTAATGCTTTGTTATTCTTATACAAGATCGATTACTACCTACATTACTCGATCGAGAATAATTGTTTGAATATTGGTTATACAATAAAAGAGATCAGGACCTTGATTGAGCCAAACACACTAATAAACAAAGCTTAACAATTGTTTCTATACCTTCTTATATTTAATATAAATGCCTTCCTATAATTTATAAACTAAAAAGAAATTGATTACTCATCGAATAAGAAAGCTACTAACACACTACTAATCAAATATATTGATTCAATTAATTCAAAGCAATTTGCAAACTTGATTGATAAAGCAATCGAAGAATTCAAGTATAAAAACAAAATGATTATTCATCTAATTAGAATCAAATAGAGAATAAGATATCAGAAAGTCATAAAGGTATACAACTTGACTTAAGTTATAACCTCAAAGATATTATTCCTATTAGATCAAATCCAGTTATAAAGAAACCTTAATCTTGTAGTGTGAAGTAATAATAGATTTGAATACTTGAAGCTTCTGAGTCAAGGTCTATTCTATTTATTCTCAAAGAGTTGTAGGAAATAGCTTGATAGTAATTGTTGAGGGAAATTATATATAAGTATTTGTAGCATTTGTCGATTCTATATCACAACTAAATCTATCATTATTAACAAGAAAGTAATATCGTATAGAACTTGCTATATAAAAGATTTGATAAACAATAAAAAAGTAGATCGAATCCTTAAATGGAATATATATTTTGATATCTTTAATCTCTTGATTTTTATTCTATTAATAAACCTTTTTTAAATGATTAATTATAAGCTTACAAGTTCGAATAACAAATGACTAATTGAGATAATATAATTTACAACAATAAACATTATTATAGATTCATAAATACTAAATTAGTAATATATTTATTGAAATATATAATTGCTTTATTTTGCATAAAGATAAAAAAAGACTCTGGAATAAAAAAGCGAATATACTTTTGAATCTTGCTTAATAATGCTACGGATTTATGGTAATCGTATAGATGATATATAATACTAATAAAATGAAGAGTATACTTATAATTAATACAAATTAAAATATTAAAAATTGAAACAAAATGAAGAAAATCCATTATATAAGTTTATTCTTGATATAGAAGAAAATTGATAAAGAGTGATATAAAATAATGAAATAAATGATTGAATAATAATAATAATAATCATGAAAACATATTATACAATATCTAACCCTAATTAATAAAATGATTAATTGATTGGATTGATATAGAATTAAAGTAAAAAAAACTAATCCTAAATAAGATTACTAAAGCTTAAAAAGCTTTCCTTATGAAAACTACAAATCCCTAAAACCTATACAAATTCCTCAATCCAAAAGATGATTTAATTCTGATTACAGATTTCCAGTCCTAATTCAAAATGATTCCATGTTGGAACACGTGACTGAGAACGTGACATATTGGGTCACGTTCTACCCCACACACGAAATGCGTAGGTAGGGGTAATGTGTATATAGATTAGTAATTCCCTTTTTGGACAAAGAAGAAAAACAAAATTACAATACTTTTATAATCCCATATGCTTTTATATATATATTACCTTATCAGATTAATTTAATACTAATCAGTGATTGATTAGACTTAATTATAGAATGGTAAGGACAAATCGAATAAGAAAAGATATTTTTCAATGAGATGAATAAAAATATAATAGCTACGACTATATATATTTCATATAAAAAAACTAGATTATTATATTCCCTGTACTATCTTTTTGAAATATATATTAAAAAGAAATCCCTAATTACAGTTATATTTTCTTTAGGATATTATTGATTCGTTTTAAATCTTATTAATTTGTATCAATCTTATCTATATCTATTATACTCCTTGTATAAACTTTATGATATTATATTAATCTTTTTCCGATATAATACAATATTGAATATTTATTGAAAATGATTTTCTTAATTCTAGAATCCTTTTTATACAAAGTAAACAAAGGAGTCTAAGGAAAGTAATTAAATCCTCAAAACATTAATCTTATAAAAGGAAAAATCAATGCTAATATTACTATATAACTTATTAATTCCCAATACAGATGATATAAAGGATACCGTTTATGGGACGAATTTCAAGAGTGGTACAAAGAATGAATAAAGGCTATATTCAAACTTGCATATTGCCAAGCCCTCAAATTACTTCGAAAGTAGCTTGTTATTTATGGCTTCCAAGTCCAATAATCAAAAGAAGCTTTAAGCTACACTAAAGTCATTTCGGAAATCCTTACAAAAGAATCAATGAAATGTATAGAAGAAATTACAAAAGAGGCAAATGAATTAAAACAAGAATATATTGATCTTTATTTTATTATCGAATCTACGAAACCGAAAAATATTTCAATAGTTTCAGGTATATACAAAGTTATCCAATAATTAATCGAGAAACAAGAAACATCTTTGGACAATGAGAGACGATCTCCATTAACTATACTATTTCAAAAACAATCTTTTCTATAATTTATTTCTGAGTCAATGTTTGAATCTAAAAGTATATCATTAATTATTTAAGCACCACAACCATTATATATATACAACCTTCTTCCAGACTTAATAAAAGTATATAACAATAAGGATTATAAATATAGTGATAAAGAGTATGATTTTCTTAATCAAAAGCTTCAAATCTTTTACAAATTCTATAGAAATATTAGCATCAGATAAGATTAGTACAATTATACATTCTCAATAATACTAAAAGGCAATGCTTTATTATTTTACTTTAATAAGATTACTAGTAGAGATTTCAACTTTAAAGGAATATTAGTATTAATGAGAGCACATTTTGAAATCGAAAAACAATGTCAGAAATACCTCACTGAATGGCGTAATATAACATTTCTGTAAATTATATAAAACAATTCAGAAAAGATACTTCCTCAATAATTAGAGATTCTATTTGATAGTCTTCAGAATCTTCAATACAGTTTAATCGATTCGTACCAATCAGAGCTAATGCTTCGAGATCAGATTATAAATGCTTGTCGCGATATTCCTAAATGTAACCTTGTTTTACTACAACCGACTTTATCATATAAAAGTCTTTATGCCGATCTACGAAATGCTATTAGATAAACAAAACATACAAAAACAATAAGCTCTTTTATATCAAATAACCTACCCGGCATAGAAATTCACTAAACGGATTATACATATAAAAGCCGAGGTTCATCTTGTAATCAAAACCGATTCCATGGAGGCCGAAACAGAGAAAGATTTCCCCAAAGCTGCTCAGCAATATAATCGATAAGACAACCTCAATATTCCCAAAACAATTCTTGTATAATATTAAAATACTATATATACAAGCAATCAGATTGTTGATCAACAAATCACCCTACAGAAAAACAAAAACCTCAATACAATCAATTCATAACAGAATATCAAATAAACGAAATCCAATTTCACCAATTCCTCCTCACATACAAAGACAATCAGAATAATACCAAAAACAAATTTGACAAAATTTCAGATAAACAGAATAATATTGAATATTAGCAAATTGATTTTTCAAATAATTAATTAGTAGAATATGAAATATATTTTATTGAAATAGGATCAATTGATGGAGTATATATAGTTGAATTCCTTAATAGATAATCCTTTGTATACACATATCTATAATAAGATTAATTTAAGCAGAAGTATGAAAAGATAATTGATGGATATGAGATTTTTTAATTTGAAGATTGATATTCGGCCAATATTTTTTAAGGTATTATTTCTGATATTAGTGTATTAGGAGTATTAATAGCAGGAGAACTCCAAGTTTAAGTATTAGAAAGAGAAAAGAATGTGAGATGTACGAATGGTTCTCAATATAATATCAAGTTCGAAAAAGGTTCTATATAATTATAAGGTGATATTATAGTTAAAACACTACTTGAAAATATTATCTTCTCAATTGTATTAACAAATACACTATTTCTTATATGTATTCAAGATATGGATTATCTGCAAGTATTGCTTGATAATTTTATTAATATTTTAAGATAAGGAAACAAAATAATCTTAATTATACGAAAATGGGGACACTCTTTTATGCTTTTGGATCAAAAGGAAGAGTCAATTATATACAATTATTTGATAGAAGTGGAATTTTGACAAATTCATTGAAGATTTGGTTACCTATTTATACAAAAGCTTGCAGATCTTTTAAATTGAGCTGGATATATTGATATAGATACTCGTACAATCAAGAAACTCAACAAGTTTTGTAAGTATTATCAATTTTATACAAAATCTCCAGGATACTTTAAATTTACAATCAAAAACGATATTGAATTTAATTATTCTATTATACTTGATATATTTTATATTAATGGAAACCCAGTTTTACATATTATTGATGAAGTAACTACATACAACACTACAATATTTATACAAGACATATCTACTAAAACCATATGGAATACTATTCGAAGATATTGGATTAATATATATCTAGATCCATCAGATCATATATCTCACAATGCAGATACGAACTTCACATCAGAAGAATTCAGATAAAATGTGAAATCCCTTCAAATTGATATTCGAGAGGTTTTTGTTGAGGTTTACAATGTAATTGGAAAAGTTGAGAGATATTATGCTTTAATATGATGTGTATATAATATATTTAAGAATGAATTCAAAAACAACAATCTCGAAAAAGAAACAATATTACAAATAGCAATAAAGATAGTAAATAATATCACTAGTCTGAATGGACTTGTACCAATATTACTCGTTTATAGAGCTTATCCTCGGATAACATTGTACAACTCATCATCGTAATCCATTATAAGACAAGCAGCAGCATATTGTTTTGTAATAAAAGAAATGTATGAAATCCAAGCAAAACAAGCAATCCAAGATACACTTACTACCCGAAATAGTTCTGATATATACGAAACACTTAATTTACCTTTTAATTCTTTAATATGAGTATGGAGAAAAAAAAAAGGTTGAACAGGACCATACAAATTACTCACAATTATTAATCAAAACTGTATAATCAATCTTCTTTATAGCCCAACAAAATTTCATATTATAATAGTAAAACTATTTTATAAAGAGATATATATAAAAGCATTTAAAGTAAGCTAATTACCATCTACATTGGAAGTGTTTCTAATAATTCCTTTAAAAGTCAAGAAGTCAATATCTAAAACTCGTGAATTATGAAATTCTATATAAACTTCTAAATAGATTCCTATTTCTGCTTCTACTCAGTGTACAATTCTCAAAATAGAAATCCTTAGAATATTATTATCTTAAAATGTTTATATAATCAATAACGAATATAATCAACTTCTTATAGTTATATGAGATAATCAAGATCTAATAGAAATATTTATTATAAAAAAAGAATAAAAGGCTTTGAACCTTACAATAGAATTTTGTACAAAAGGAATTATCACTACAAAAAAACTACCATTTAAAGCTTCACAAATACAAGAGATTAATAATCTAATTGCAAAAGATGTTTTTGAATTTGTTAAGTATAATCCCCTTGTATATACTGGAAAATTATTTAATTCATATCTGATAAACAAAGTAAAAGAATGTACAACAGATTCTCTATATGAAAAATCCTGTTTCATCATACAAGCATACAATGATTCAGGTAAAGAGTCAATTTTAACCCAAGTGCCTACAATCCAAAGATTAAGTCAAAAAATCATTATAACCTTAGCTCCCACATTAGCAAAAATGAATATCAAGCTAATAATACAAGATGTCACACAAGCGTACATATAATCAAAAACACCACTTAACCAGATCATATTAGCAAAGCTCCTAAAAGAGTTCTAAGACAAATACCTAAATGATACAATCATAATAATCAAAAAACCATTATACAGCATTACAGAAGCAGGAACCCATTGATAAGCAACATATTGAAAACACTATCAAGAAAAGCTCAATATAATGATATCTTCATACAACCCGTGTTTGCTCATTACCAATACAAAAGGTATACAATTCAGGCTTATAGGAATACAAACAAATGATACACTTATATTAGCAAATCAAGAATTCATGGATTTTGAGGACAAGAAACTTAAGAGTACAAATATCAAAGCAAAACCCAATGAATATCTGATGTACAACTCGCCTTTAATCTTCAACAATTACATCATACAACAAAATAAGAACTGCCTCATTCTCACCCAAAAAGATTAAGAAAAGAAACTTACAAAAATCATTAATCCTGAGCAATATTATAAGCAAAAAGCTCGAGGTACATATATTACTACAATTTATCAATTAGAAGCATCATACAACTTGTCCATCACTATACAACATCAAAATCCATTAGATAATAATATCAAGATACTCAACAAAAGGCTCAAATAGCAAATAAAAAACCTTAATCGAGGACTCTCTTTTATCCCTCTCGTACAAGATTGTATAAAACTATTTATCTTTATTAATAGATCTTTCACAAATAATAAAGATTTAAGTAGTCAAATTGGTTTTATTATTATACTAGCAAATAAGAATATATCAGATAAAAATACATTCAAATTAACTAGGAATATCATACATTACAGCAGCACAAAGAGCAAAAGAATTACACATAATGTACTAGCTTCTGAAATATATAGTATAATAAGAGGTATAGATATTGGTCTTGCAATAAGATCAACTTTACAAATCATCATCTCCCAATTGAATTTACTTAACATTCCAATTATCATCTGTACGGATTCATATTTATTATACAAATATCTTGTTAAGTTAAATATAATAAAAGAAAAGAGATTCATAATCGATATAATAATATTGCGATAATTATATAAAAGAAAAGAGCTTATAGAAATTCAATAGATTAATAAATTTGATAATATAATTAATACAATAATAAAAACTGATCCCAATAAAGCATTAAAAAGATTCATTAATATAAATACTTTTGTTATATGTATTGAAGAATAAATAAAATGAGAAATTCATATAAAGATCAACTAGATCCTTGTACAATTACAAATTGCAATTAAGAATAAAATTAATGATATTTTGTTTTTCTTATTTCATTATTTTATAGTTTTTTTTTTCTTCCTTTTTGAAGTTTTCAATAAAACAATTAAGTTTTAGTTCAGAAAAACAGAAAGATAACCTAAGGATTGTATAATGACAAGTAGAATGTATGAGCTAATTGATAACAAGAGGTTCCTCGACAAAACCAGAATTAAGTAAAAGAGGTTCTTTGTAAGTATTAGAGGACTTTGAACTAATTGATAAAGAAGGAATAGGATTTCAATTAAAAGAAGTGTGAGGAGGAGGAGGCAAAGAATTATTTTGTTTATGAGTATTTCCGGTATATAAACAATCGAATTATATATATCGAATTCTATAATTTCTCCATTTACAATTCCCACAATTATTACCAAAATAATCTGGTATATAGTAATAATTTAGAAAAAACATTAACCCACAACAACAATACTCCTTATAAAAACCCTCAACAAGAGTCCCTCGACTTTATATCAATATACTATTTATGTATAAAGATTGTATCATACGAATTTGAGTAGGCATAATTCGACCGCGGATGTATGCAATGTTATTGCCCGGCATTGCTAATAAAGCAAGTTGAAGACTATTGTGATAATATTATATAAGGGCCTATCCCCCAATGAGAAGAATAAGATTTTGATTTGGTGCCGCTGTTACATTTACTGTATTGTATAACTGAAGAGCCCTATTTATATGAAAATATCAGTATGTTATGTACAATGCTATACTAGTAGCAAGTGTGGGGTAATATTTGGTATGATCAACTAATTCCTTAGCAGAGGTAAGATATACATTTCGGATAATTGATTAATTTTGATTTTTCTACACTTTTAACCATATTAATATAGTACCGAACTTAGGCATATTATTTAATATGACCAAAAAATATGTATATGATAAAAAGCTTTAGATTTTAATAATTTTGATAGAATTTAGTATAATATTTTGATTTATTTGAATTAAGTTTTCTACACTTGTTTGATTTATTATAGAAGTAAGGATTAAATTAAGCAACGAGGTAGCTACCTATCATAAATTCTATATATCAGTTTGATTCATACAAACTACCTTCATACAAAAAAGAAAAAGTTAAGTCTGTGTTGGAATATGTAATTAAGAATGTAATATATTGGGTTATGTTCTATTCTATACACAAAATACATAGGTGGGGGTAATATATATATAGATTAGCAATTCCCTCTTTGGATGAAGGGGAGAGACAAAATTACAATACTTTTATAACCCTATATGCTTTTGTGTATACACCACCTTACCAGGTCAACCCAACATTCCAACTTGTATAATATTACCTTAAAGATTGTTTTGATTAATTAACAAAATACTAAAGCAATAAAACACTTGTCTACCCTTATACTTCATTACTATCTACAAATAGCAGGTGATCAATTTAATATACATTCCAGCGGAAAGTAATTATGGTATATACTCTTGGGCCCTTTTTCGCGGAAAAAGAGGAGCACGGATATTGTTTGTATAGGAAAATAACCCTAAGACTTTATTTGAGCCCCACTTTCCAATGAAAAAGGTTCCACAAAAAAGATGTTTCTTCTATAGCCCTCTTCTTCGACCCCTACAGCCTATCTCTTATCAAAATCTCTATTAGCCTTATTTAGTATAATAAATGACCTCATATATAATGCTATATATTAGATTCTAATCTGTATATAATACTAGATATGTATTGTGCCTAGCCCTAGAAGTCTTGTACAACACTTTCGCAATACACCTCACCAATTGTTAGGGGACATACTCAAAGCTTAATTGACCTACACTTATACCTTAATTCTAAAGACGTTGAACAAATTACAAAAGCAGAAACCATTCGATAGGATCGTTTTATTAGAGTATCTCAAAGTGTTTCATAACTTTCAATATTTATTATATAATACTTTCTCGATAATTTATCTTCTATAAATACACAATTATATAGTTACTTATAAACAGAAACCAAATGAGTACAAAACAACTTCGTTATAACAGAAATGCTTATTATAGATTTATTTCATTACTCAAGATTATCAGAATTATTTTTGGGTTGTTATTAGAATTGAGTCTTACAATATAGATAGTAATAAGATTCCATTGATATAATCAGAGAAGGATTCAATTAATAAGATTCAACAAAATGTATTGAATATCAAAAAGAATCTTTTCAAGGAAGTTGATATTGTTCGAGATATTAAAGAATCTTGGGTTGAAAAGGTATTATAGCTACACAATATTACCAAGTTCCCCTTTCACTTGGTCAATCTAAAAGATAAAGAGATTTAAGCTTTATACAAATTATTATCAAAAAAGGAATTGAATAAGAATTACTTTGAAATACAAAACCCTTAACTTGTTCGGATTCTCAATATAGCCAAAGCTATAATACAAGATACCTATCAATTATACTCTGATATATTCTTTAATCAAAAGATAACTTAATAGCAAACCAATATCCTTAATAAATTCTATACAAAAGCAAATAGCAAGATAGATAGGTTTTGATATCACAAGAATACTTTGACTTTGATTAAATATTTTCTTATTAGAAAACAATTCTTAATATATTATTATTATATAATATATTTGAAGAATAGTTTTTTTATTATTATTTAATCAAATCAAAAGTTATTATATAATATTATCGAGTTTACTTCTACATAGATTCAAGGTATAA
>PQXN01000562.1:0-13008 GCA_004786275.1 Botryotinia convoluta
TATAAATGTAAATTTATATATGTAATTTATAAATTCTAAATTAGTTATAGTTCTTTAAAAGATATAAATATTATTGAAATAATTGTTGGAAGTAGTAGTACGTGCGCTTAGCTACTGTGTATATATCACTTCCACTTCATAGTTAGATTTTACCTTAATATAATTAATCTATATAGTCAATATTACATATATTCCATTGGTCTGCTCCTTTATTGTGAACAGATTATAAGCCTGGTAGCTCTACAGTAAGACTAAAGCCGAAAGCTCTTTGAATAGCTTACATTGCCAAAGTAGAAATTGACAACAAGAAGCTTCTATGCAACATGATATCAATATAAAAAATATGCACAGCAAATAGATTACTAAATAGCAATAACAAAATAATTACTTATATCACACCTTTTCTTCAAGTAAGAAAACTATAAGTTATTACTAAAAAGACTATCTATTCCAACTTAATGCTGAAGAGTATTATCTGCTACATAGTATTCAATATCACTTCAAAAATCATTATTTACAAATTAAAATTCACTACTTTCAATTACCCCGCCTTAAAAAGAATTTCTCCCTTCAAATACTAGTATATCCAAATCGGAACAGTATAGTTTAAATAGTTCTTCTTCTACTCTTTTATTCTATTATTAAATATATTTAGATTATTGATATAAGTTTTCTATTTGCAGGATCTCAAAATGAATGAAGATATTGGATCTAGGGATTATTTTAAGCACATCCTTCTTTTTATTCAAAAGAATTATAAATATTAGATTTATCAAATAAGAATTCAACTTCGAGGAAAAGGTTGGTTTTATATATGCAAAAAGATATTATACGAATATATACGAATTATAGTAACCGATGATTTAATTCAGGATTTCAAAGAACTTCAAGTCTTTAGTAGTAGTGGTAATACTATTATAAAGATTCAATTCAATATTGATAAAAAGACTATTTTTCTTAAGAACAATACTAATATATTATCTTATATTTATTGTTTATTATTTGATAATAATGAAGCTTTAATAAAAGAATATGATATAGTAAAGAAACTTTGAGATTATTTAATTATCAAATATTCCAGAATCGATGATATTGTAGTAGATAAGTATCTCCTTAAAATCAAAGCCTTCTTTTTCTAATTTGATAATACCTCTAATATAATTATTATAGATGCCTAGAACAAGCTTAAAGATCTTTAACAAAAGCTTTTATTTATAAATGTTTTAGCCGGTGCTTTGTATATGGATAAATTATTCTTTCAAAGCCTGACCTTGTTTTTCCCTAATGAATATAAAGTCATTATTGATATAATCCATATTGTTAATTCTATTTTAAATATTAATAATAAAATCAAGTATCTATAGATCAAAGAGGTAGAGATACAAAACTCTAGAGATTCAATATATTTTACAAAAGGAAAGAAATATATTCTACTTTATTATTAGTACAAAGCTAGCACAAGCTCGGAAACCGATATATCTATTGTCATTTGTGAACTCTATAACAAATCTGGTTACTCAATTCTAAAATGCTTTTAGTTCTGTTGTATCAAATGTTTTTTGAAATCTGATTCAAAATACAAACAGAAGAAAAAATAATCCATTTTTTCATTGTGAAAAAACAAAAAGCGTAGGGAGTATAAGGTTTATATCGCTAAATCAAGCTCCAATATTATTGAAAGTGTTGTTGATAATAAGTCTGATTCTAAATATTATTATCTTACCAAAGAAAATATTAATAAGATATTCTTATTATAATGGTATACTGATATTAATGCTACCTTATATATATCTGATTAATATTTTTTCTTTAGAAGTCTAATTTATACTCCACAATGAAGAATAATAGTTAGTAGAGGAGTTATATATTTGGATGAATAAGGGATAGTGGATATGGTGTGTAAAGATGAAATAAGGATATTATTAGCTGAGGTGCTATATATACCTGGATTGAGAGTCAATCTGCTTTTAGCCAAGAGAATTTGTGAGATAGGACTTAAGGGTATATTCAGTTTCAAGGAGATATATTTCATATTAGAAAACAATAAGAATAATAAGATTATTAAAACTATAATAAAAAATGGGATATATATTATTTCGTATATAAAACTAGAATACAAAGATTCTGTATTCTTTATACTCTCTACAGAGATCATTGATAATACAAAAAGGGAAGTCGAAGAATTAACTATAATAGAAAAGGAAAGATACCTTATTTGGTATAAACACTTCAATTATCTTAGCTCTAACAAAATCAGGAATCTGTATAAAGTTATTATACTCTAGAGATTTATCAAGGTTTCTTCAACTCTTGATATTTATAAAATATATACTCTTATAAAAATAACTAACAGAATCCTAAGCCAATTAAATGCACAAAAATCCAAGAGACTAGAATTGATTCATTTCAATATTGTTAGTTCTTTCTTAAGATCTATTCGAGGATACAGATACTTTCTCCTTATTATCGATAGTACTATAAGGGTAAATTGGGTCATCCTATTGAAGCAGAAGAGCGATGCAATACCTTTATTGAAAACCTGGAAATAAGAAATTGAATTCGCTATAGATATAACTATAATTGCTGTCAAAATCGATAATACATTAAAGCTCCTTCAAGCCATCCAGGAATAGAAGGCTGGTATGCAATCAGAAGTTATAGTGGTTGTATTATCTTACTAAAATGGTTCAGCCGAATACAATATATATATTATAGAAGCCGATATAAAAGCAATATTGAAAGAAGCTCATTTATTATTAGAATTTTGGGATGAAGCTGTTGAGTACAATATATACATTCGGAATTGTATTAGTATTAGCCCAGATGTGAATAGAATTGATTGAAATTTACTTGAAGTATTTACAAGTATGTTATTAGATATCAATATATACAAGGTTTGGGGGAGTCAATATTATACCTATATCAATTCCAAAACCATCCCAAAAGGATAAAGGTATAATAAACTCTGCGATACAATAAGGGTTGGGATATTCCTGGGATACTTAAAAGATATTATCAAGTATATAAAGGTTTATTCATTAGAGCTAGATTATATATATCGCTTTTATTGTATTACAATTGACAAAAGCTACAAAGAAAGGGATCTAGATCTCAAACTCAGAAATTATATAACCAGATCATAAGGTACTAAGAATATAAAATCTGATTATAGATCTTATAGCAGACTTAAGAATATCCCTGAATTATCGTTTATTTCAGTTGATCTACTAATATCATTAAATACAATAATCACAGACTTAATAAAGATATACTTACTAATACTAAAGCAAACAAAGACTAAAAGAATATTATACTTTAATAAAAATGAATATAGAAATATCCAACAGATGATTAATGATTTACTAAGACCGGTAAAGGAAAACAATAAAGAAACTGATATTACTTTACTTGAGGTTATTTTATCTAAGGTTATTTTACTTGATATAACTTTACTATCTAATTCTATACCATCGGATTCGAGTTTATTACCTGAGGTTACATTATCTGAGGTTATATTATTTAATATTATATTATTTAATGTAATTTTACCGTTTACTATACCTATATCTGCATTTACTTCTATATTATTGAATTCGAGATATGATCTTAGGAAAAGGAAGAGAAGCGATGACGATGATATAGAAGGGTAGAGAAATTCTAAAATCATTCAGGCTTTGTTTGCCTCCTTAAATGAGCTAGCAACAGAATCGATCGAATATATTATGATTGCTATTCCAAATATTCATCAATTCGAAAAGAAAACAAATAATGAAATTGCTTCGAAAATCTTAATTCTTTTAGCAAATGTATTAGTAAAAGTTGAAACTATTCTATCAACAATTGAAATTCTCGGGATTAAGATATCTAATATATATAAAGAAGTAATAATAAATAAAAAGTATATGAAAGAATAGTAAGCTGTAATTCAAAAAGAAGTAGACTTATTGATTAAGAATGGCATTTGGAAAAAGTTTATTTTATTATAAGGGAGCAATCTAGTTTTAACAAAATGAATATTTCTTATTAAGACAAAAGACAATAAGGTAAAGCGATTCAAGGTTAGATTAGTGACCAAAGGATTCAGCCAAGTTTTAAATAAAGATTACAATAAAACCTTTGCTCTCACAATTCAATTCAATATTCTTCACCTTTTCCTTACAATTGTTGTAAAAGAGAACCTCAAGTACTTTTATTTCGATATCAAAAACATATTTACTAAATCATACTTGAAAAAAGAAATCTATTTAGCATTCCTTCAAGATGTCCATAGTAATCGCAGTCGCGTTTTATATGCACTTCGAAATCTTTATAAGCTAAAGCAAGCTAGTAGAGATTGAAGCCTTCTTCTGAAAGGAGAGTTAACCAAAATAGGTTTCATACAAAGCCTTGCAGATCTGTATCTATACACCAACCATCAGCATCAACTAATTCTTTTAGTATATATAGATAATATTGTCACTACTATTATATACAAACAAGATATTCAATAATTTTATTACAATCTTTCTGTTCGATTCAATATCAAAGATTTAAAGAAGATTAATAAGATCTTAGGAATACATATTATTCATATCAGATTAGAGAGAGTGTTAATTATAAATCAAGAAAAGTATCTAGATACAATGCTTACCCAATTTGGGATCTCTTATAATCAATACACTCTTAGAAAAATATCAATCTCGAATTACAACTAACTATAACCAACACTACCGGATAATAAACTCATTGATATAAATAAATATCAGTAAGCAATCAGTAGTACAATCTACTCTATGGTTTATACTAGATTGGATATTATATTTGATCTTAAAAGATTAATATAAGCTATATCTAACCCTGCCAAATACCACAATATTGTACTCAAAAACCTTATAAGATATTTGAGATCGATTATCAAATAGAAGCTATGTTTTAGGCCTAAAAGAATTCAATTAGATATTTATAAAGAATATAATCTCCTATAATGTATTATCAAAGTATACATTGACACAAACTAGGCAAGCAATAGAATTAATCGAAAAAGTATCTCTAGTAAGATAGTAATATTCTATAATAGATCAATTTTATAAGCAAACAAAAAGCAAATATCTATAGCTATATTCAGTACAGAAGCTGAATACATTTCCATAACTATATTTATCAAACAAAAGTAATAAATAACTCAATTCTTGAAAGACTTAGAATAATCAAAGTATATCAGAAACAATAGCACAATTCAAATACTTGAAGACAACTAAGGAATACTAATATTAACTAAGAATCTATATCTACACAAGCAATCAAAGTATATTAATATATATCATTATTTTATTCGAGATTTCATAGAAAAATATTTAATCAATACCAGCTATATCAATATAAGTAATATAACTACAGATGAATTAACAAAACCATATACAAAAGTAATATTTGAGAGATTCAAGAATATGCTAGGGCTTCAAAGCTAACTATTGAAGTTGAGAGAGTAAGCTCTTTGGGGGAGTATTGGAAGTAGTAGCATGTGCGCTTAGCTACTGTGTATATATCACTTCCACTTCATAGTTAGATTTTACCTTAGTACGATTGATCTACATAGTCAATATTACATGCATTCCACTGGCCTGCTCCTTCATTATGAACAATAATATCATTAAAACAATAAAATCTAAATAATTTTATTCTTTTTAATAGTTTTATTAATCTATAAGCTAATTGAATATCTATTGAAATCCATATTAAATCTAAAAAACCTTTATTTATAAGATCTCTTATATAATAATATTTTGTATCAATATATTTAATACTATTATAATATAAAGGATTTTCAGATATAGCTTTTGCCAATATATTATCTGTATATAAAGGAAATTTTTTCTAATTATATTGATTTAATTCCTGTAATATTCGTCTTAAATATATAGCCTCTCTAGCAGCTAGATTTATAGTAATAAGTTTTGATTCTGTAGTATTTTGTACTACTACAAATTGTAGTTTAGTTCTCCAACTAATTGGACCATTTCTATATATAAATATATATCCACTAATGGATTTAGCAGCGCTTTTATCTTCTGTATAATCTGTATCACAAAATCCTTTTACAAAATTATTATAATCTTTTTTATAAATTGTTTTAAAGGTTTTAATGTGTTATAACGGATTAGTAACAGCGGCCGAATCGCGAGCATTTAGGCTATGGTAATAGTATAGATACTGGAGATTCAGCTGCAAGATACTATGGGGGTCTAGGCAGCCTAGGAAGCCTCAGGTTTTAGGTTAATATTAGTTATAGGGAAACCTAAATTACAGAATGTAAGTCTTAGAACAGTATGTTCTAGAAGGAGTAGAAATAAGGAACAGAAATAGGCCTGGCTAGGATTAGTAATACTCTAGGGGATTAGCCCCAGGACAAAAGGGTAGCTAGGAGAATGGGAGTTTAGGGATAAGTGTTATATAACTCAAAGCTGATCGATTTATTGATCGACTTGTTAATCGACTTGTCGGGCGACTTCAGAACGAAGGTTTATATAAGGAATAGGTTTTATTACAATATAGAGCTTTGTATTCAAGAATAATTATTAGTTTTATTATTATAGTTACAAGAATTGCAATTAGTTATAACCTTATTGAATTCCTATTTGAAATCTAGTTTAAATTATCTCGAGAGATCTCTAAACACTTCCATATAACTCTAAAGACAGCTCTCATAATACTTTGAGTACCATTTCTACTTCAAGTATTAATTCGATAAATCATCACTAAATATAGTATTCAGAAATATTGTTATAGGTTAGTTTGCATTAACAACAGATATCAACAATATCAAAATGACTAATGCTTTAAGAGAGATCACTATCAACGAAACCCTTAAAATCGCTTTATTAAACAAGTATTAAAATAGTCAATAAAAATTCGATACTTTCCTTTTACAATTAGAAATCTACTTCCGATTCAATAAGAACAAGTTCATAGTTACAGAATCCAAGAGCATATAGGCTGTATTCTATTTCCAAGAAGAAATAAACAAATGAATTCAATTATATTTGTGAGACTATTTCGAGTATAACGATTAGGATTGTATACAACTTATTTAAATAATCTTTAATAGTTTTGAAGAATTTAAAATAGAGATTTATAGAATCTTTGAGAACTTTAATAAACTAAAGATAATAAAAGATAAATTTTTTAATTTCAAATAGATAAAGTTAGTATTAAAGTATACTACAAAATTCCAAAGATATACAAAAATAATTAAATAGGATAATACTATTATTATAAGTTATTATCATAAAGAATTCAAATCAGAAGTTAGATTGGAATTAGAAAGATCTACTGAGAGTATAAACTTGAATAATCTAATTCAGAACTTTATCAAATCAGATAATTGTTTTTATAAATATCAACAAAGTCAAAGATTATATAAATCCTAGGGAAATCAAAAGTAAGAATATTATTATAAAAATGAGAATAGATTTTGCTATAATTTATAGAGATATAGAGACTTTATAGAATTAGATATTATATATTACAAAAACAGAAATAATGATTTAGAGAAGAAATGAAGATAAGAAAATAACTTATACTTTGAATATAGAAAAGTAGGGCATCGGGTAGTAGAATATTGAAATAAGAAAACAGAGGGTAAAAAGAGTAACTTTAAGAATAAGTTTGGTAAGGGCTAATTTAATGTTATCTTTATATTACAATTGTGTGCTATTAATATGACAGGGCTAGCTATACTACTATTAGTTTACAAAGAAAAGCTTGAAGAAGAAAAAGGGATCGAATGCTTTTTATAAATAAACAAAGATCTGTAGTTAGAAGAATTATAGTTTATTTAAGGCATTAACTAATGGAACTGTTGTATTTGGAAATTTGGAGATATAGATAACGGAACTATAAACAAGGACCTCAGTATAACAGATACTGAAGAAGGTGAATCTTATGAGGTTTGATATATCGATTAGTATTGAATTCTTAGGTTCAGGATTATTATAAATATATCCTTTGTAGAAAGAATCAGTGGAGAGTATTTCCAATAATCAGATTAAGGAGAGCTATGGGAAGTATTCTATTATTATATATTTGAAAGAAATAAGAGTCAGTCTCTATTTTTGTATAGAAAAGTTGGGAAAGAATATTGTATCCAAGCCTAGACTATATTATTATCACTGGTTATGGGTATGGTAATAAGAGTTATCTGAGGGAACTATTGATATACTCTATGGAAAGACTTATTCGATAATAAAACCAGATTGGGGATGAGTACTGTCTATCTAGATAAAGAAGAATTATAATATGTAACATTTGTTGATAAAATCATTTAGGATAGTGAGAATGAGCAAATTATATTACAGCTGAATGCTATAGAATAAATAGATCAAATATACTATAAGGTCAAAATAAATGGACAAATATAACAAGCTATAATAGATTCAGAGGCTACAGGAAATTTTATTGTATTAGAGACTACAAAATACTTGGGAATTCTATTCTAAAAGAAACAAAATCTCTACCAATTATAGTTAGTTGACAGACAGCTAGCAGGATCTAACGGAAACGTTTTACAGGAGATACAACTAGTACGAATAAGTATAATCTAATATAAGAAGATTATTCAACTTGATGTTGTGCTATTGGATTAATAATAGATCATCTTGGGAATACTATAGTTAAAGGCGTATAATTCTAAAATAAATTGATCATAGAAAACAGTGATCTTTAACTAATACAAAAATGGTTATAAGAATACATTACAGGCGTCTGCGAGATGTAATACACATTAAGGAGAATTGAATATGAACAATACTAGTGATATAGGATATTTAGTTTAGGGTCCTTTATTAAGAGCGAAGGTTAGTATATTTCCTTTATAAATGCAGAAGCCAACGATATGGTAGGAAATTGCAATCAAGGCAGAAGAGTTTATGATATTAGAATAGTACAAGAAATACGAATATGTTTTTAAAGAACCAGGGATTTATGAGGCTTTATTAGAATACAAGCTATGGGATTATAAGATAATATTGGAGGAAGGTAAGATGTTTATATATATTTCAATTTATTTAATGTTAGCTGATGAGCTGAAGACGTTCAAAGAATATATTGATGATAATTTGGCTAAGGGATGGATCAGAGAATTTATGTTCTAAGTGGCAAGTCCAATTATGTGAGTATTCAAGAAGGATGGTATTAAGAGACTAATTGTGAACTATAGAAAGCTCAACACGCTTACAAAAAAGGATCGATATTTATTTCCATTAGCTATGGAATTAAGAGATCGATTAGGTGGAGTAACAATATTTATCAAGATGGATCTACGAAATGGGTACCACTTGATTAGAATAAAGAAAGGCAAAGAATGGAAGACTGCTTTTAAAATAAGATATAAGCTATACAAATATCAAGTTATACTATTTGAGCTAACTAATGTATCAGCTATTTTTATGAGACTTATGAACAATATACTATCATAATATTTGGACACTTATTGTATATATTATTTGGATGATATTCTAGTATATTCAAATAATGAGGTCTAATATATCAAAGATGTTAATAACATTCTTGAAAGTTTAGCTAAGGTTGATTTGCTGTGTAAATCAAGCAAATGTGAATTCTATGTTATGGAAATAGAGTTTTTAGGATTCATTGTATTAAGTTAAGGGTTCAAGATGAGCAAGGATAAGATTAAGATAATATTTGAATAAAAGTAGTTAAATATGATTAAAGAATTATAGTTTTTTTTAAGATTTGTTAATTTCTATTGAAGGTTTATTAAAGGTTATTTAGGGATTATAATGTTTTTAATTAACCTAACCAAAAAGGATCAAGGAAGTTTTGAGTAGATTATCAAGGTGTAAAAGTCATTTGATATATTTAAATAAGTAGTAGCAAAGGAGCTAATATTATTAATATTCGATTCTGAGAAGCTAATCATAGTGGAAATAGATTCCTTAGATTTCGCTATAGATATAGTTTTGAGCTAACTAGACTAAAATGAGAAATAGCAATCAATTGTATTCTACTCTCGAAAACTATTACTAGCTAAATTAAATTACAAAATATATAACAAAGAATTACTAGTAATAGTCAATACATTTAGAGAATAGCGAGTTTATTTGAAAGGATCAAAATACCCAGTACAAATATATACAGATTATAAAAACTTGGTTTACTTCATTACAACGAAGCAATTGAATAAACGATAGGTCAGATAATCGGAGACCATAATCAATTACAATTTCAAGATTTCATATATTAAAGGATCAGAAAACGCTAGAGCCGATGCTCTCAGCCGAAAACTAGAATACCAAGAGAATAAGTTGTACAAATCATATGCAATATTCAAAAAAGAGAACGAATCATTGATTTATAATATACTACAGCTTGCAGCTACTTACATATTGGAAAACAATCATCTCAGAAACCAAATCCAATCATATTACAATAAGAATGCTATAGCTATATATATATATAAGGCAATAGAATTAGGATTTACAATAGAAAACGAAATTATATACTTTCATGGAAAAGTATACATTCTGAGTCAAATGATTAAGGAATTTGTAACAAAACAATATAGGTTACTGGCATACGGATATCAAGGCATTACAAAGATATTCATAAGAATATAGGAAATCAGTTATTTTCTATGAATGAAAACGATAATTGAAGAAATTATTAGAAATTACAATACCTATATACGAAACAAGTTATTACGATATACTCTATATAGCTAGCTCCAAACCCTAAACATGCCTTCTCAGCCATGGAAATCCATTATATAGAACTTCGTGATTAAACTACCACTCTCGAAAGATCCTATTATAGAAGTTGAATATAATGCAATACTCAATATAATAAATAGGCTAACCAAATTTGCATATATAATACCATTCAAAGAAACATAAAATACTGAACAATTAGCATATATGTTTCTTAGGGTTATAATAAGTATATATAGAGTACTAGATAAGATAATCTCGAACCGAGACAAGCTTTTTACCTCGAAATTCTAGGCTACCCTATTAGCACTTATAAATATTAAGAAAAAGCTATTGATAGCTTTCCATTTATAGACAGATAGATAAATAGAGAGAACTAATTAGACAATGGAAGTATATCTTAAATACTATATAAATTATTGATAAGATAATTGGGTAAAATTATTATTTATAGTATAGTTTGTATATAACATATCGAAAACAGAAACCACAAAGATAATATTAATATATGCTAACTTTGAATTTAATCCTAAAGTATATCAAATACCGATATTATAAGAAGTTAATACCGAATTAGTAATAATACAGATCGAGTGATTGAAAGAATTGCAAAAGTAGTTCGCTTTTGATTTAAGATTTATATCATTCAGAATAGTAATATATTATAATGCGAAATGTAGTATAAAACCTATACTTAAAAAGGGGAATAAAGTTTATTTGCTATAACAAAATATTGAAACAAAAAGATCAAACAACAAACTCGATTACAAGAAACTAGAACCATTCAAGATTAATAAAGTAATAGGAATGGTTAACTATCGATTGAAATTATCAAATACAATAAATATTTATTTAGTATTCTATATATCCTTACTCGAACTAGCACTACCAGGAGCGCTAAATATATTATTCACAGAAATCGAACTAGTTAATCCTAATATTATATACAATGTTAAAACAATACTAGATTATAAATATGTCAGAGGCAAAATCAAGTATTTGATCAAATAGTTGGATTATCTATAGTCGGAAAATATATAGAAACTTAAGAAGGATCTTAGCTACCCCAAAAAGCTATAAGTATTCCACCTGAAGTATTCACACCTACTAATAAAGCCTCAATCTTAGTATCAGATAATACAAGTAACAAAGGATTAAAGAAATCGAAGAAAAAAGAATCACTAAAAGCCAATACAACTACAACATCTACTCTCTCCTTTTCCAAATTCTTTTTTTTCAGCTTTCTCATTTTCCTTAATCAAATCAAATTCTTCCAATATATAAAAATCTCGATAAATCATTTCTTTTTCACAATCACAAAGAAACTTTTATTGTTTTTATAAACAAAAAATCTAAGCATTAATTTCTTACACTTAAGCAAAAGCATACTCTTCTTTCAAATACAACAACTATTACTAACACTTTAGAGATTCATAACTAAAAAGCATTTCAGAACCAAAACAACAATAATCTTTCTTATAACAAATACACTCAAAACACTATAAGAATAAACTATTATTAACAATACAATAATAATCAGATTTGATATACAAATCACAAAAATCTCTTTCAATATCAGAACACTCAATACAACAAACTAAAATAAGAATATCGTAAATAGAAGTCGTTCTTATAGAAAACATAATAAAAAAAACATTACATTCATTTAAAATCAATTGAAATAGGAACACACTATTATAAACACTTGGAACAAGCACTAAACTAGAAAGGGGATAGTATTACAACGGATTAGTAATAGCAGCCGAATCGCAAGCATTTAGGCTATAATAGTTGTATTTATCTTTATTGAAATTATAGTAATCTACAGTAATATATTATTATACTTATATTGAAATGAGTAAAGGATAAAGAAAACTAAGAATACAATCTCTTGAGATAAAGCTATACTTATATTTATAATAGTTTTGTATATATTAGTTTATAATAATAATTATATATTTTTAATAGTAATGTTTTGCTAAAAGAGTAAATATCTTTTTTATATTAGGATATATAATAAAGATAGAATTGTAAGCTTCGCGAATCAAATAGGATTATAGATTGTTGATATCCAGAATATATAGGTAATTGTAATAAAGCAAGAGTTCTTTCTTAAGAATGAAAGATTTATATACTTTGCTTGCTTATATATATAAGGCTTTTAAATTCGGATAGAATTTGTTTATTTTAATAATATAATTAATAATATTAAAGAGCAAGGAAATCGTATATACATCGATATTTATAATAATATTTAGATATTGTTATAGCAATTTATATATAATTTTAATATTAATCTAATTAT
>PQXN01000563.1:0-12988 GCA_004786275.1 Botryotinia convoluta
CCTGGTCTAATTCTAGGTTTAGTGGCGGAGTAGGTCTAATGGCCTGATCCTGATTTCAATTTAGTTGCCTAGTATACCTATTATAGAATTTCACACTTGTATTATTACTATCTTTTGTAGAAGCTTTGTAGAAGCTTTGTAGAGAATGAAATAAGAGACTTTGTGCTTGTACTATGAGATGACAATTGTAGACCTTCCGAGATGAGGTATTTTTTATACTTATTGGTGTGTTCTTTCATGGAATTTGCTAGTTCAGTGATACTAAGTTGTTTTGAATTAGACATGTTGTCACATACCAACGATAATTTTTCGGAAGAAGTCCTTATTCAATTGATTTTGAATCTCTCAATATATTTTGTCACTGCATGATGTTTTTGATAAGGATATTGCAACAAAGTAATAGGGGATTACTAGAGAATTAGAATCAAGAGAAGATGATAACTAGGTAATGCTAGCTAGTATACATATAGGACAGTGAATCCATTCAACAGATCTATATCAGCTTAACCCCCTGCAGGTAGTATAAGACGGCCATGCCATCTGTCTCGCGATACTGAGTATCTCAAAGTTCCTTCGCCTTCTCATCAATGCTATATGCACCTGGGCCATTGTCTACCAGAAGAATGAGACCTCCTGCAATAGATAAGGTTTGCAGAAAATCATATCTAGCAAAAGCTTTGCGAGGATGACTCTGATGAAGCTGTATCTCTGGTCAGCGCATTTTGTTTTTGCAAATGTTATCTCAGACTTACATTCCAAAAATCATTGATGAGGAAGTTGAGGACACTTAACATGGAGACGAGAACAATGCCGCTCATCTTTGCTCTGTAGCCAACGGCGACCATAACACAGACACCGAATCCTACAATGGATATAATAACGCTTAATAAGTTCAATTCCAGGCTGAAAAAGAATGCAAGGAAAGTCAAAACAATAAGGACTCGACCAGCAAGCTGGACATACATCTTATGATCTTTTTGCTCAATCCCAGGTAGGCCAGGCATAGCTGGTCTCTTGCGCGCCCATGACGTGCAGAGCATTATTAGCAACCCCCCAAGAACCGAAAGATTACGCAAGAAGTAGCCAAAGTCCGAGATCATGCCATAACATAATGCTTGTGTTATAACCACAAAAATTAGGCCTCCAGCTGCAAATTTGGTGTGTTCTCGGGCAAGGACGAGGGAGGAGCAGGACACCATCAAAACAACATTAGTAAAAAGTATGAGATTAGCTACTCCATAGTAAACTTGAAATAAGTTAGCAAAAACTCCATGGTTAGGGTGAACACTGTAGTACTGACTTTTTCGGTATTGATTCAGAAATATGAGCTGATTCTTCCACTCAGTAACGATTGTAAAAGCATCCTCCAAGAATGTGACGATTATCAGGAATCTGCCCATGAGTGGTATATACCTCAAAACATGTCAGTAGATAAATGACAGTCTCAGATAGTGAATCGAAAACTTACTGTTTGATGGTGTCGCTGTGGTCTTTCATAAAAGCTTCCATCTTGATCACCTAAACTTTGAGAACTGAGATGGTTCATGTACCTGATTTGGTTTTGGGACTCAGAGGTATACGTGTCGCTAATAGAAAAATTTGAAGTGTTTAATGAATGCAACATGAAAAGAGAATGAGTTTAGACGAAAGAAATTAGTCTAAGTGAAATGCCGGCTGTAGCGTTTTATTTAAAGTTCTGTTTAGTAATATTACAAAACAAGTGCGATGGCGGAGTATCAGTAACCAGACACTGATGTTTAAAGGGACATTATCATATGGAGTGGCTCACTACTGTAAGCGACTGTGCACAGTCCTATCTAGAAAAATTGGAATGAATTTATATCCGACGCTCCGAGACCAAAGTGTATTTGACGCAGTTCTTTCGAAGAGCAGCTGCCCTCGGAAATAGTATGTCCCTAAAGCCACAACAAGGCCCTACAAACTTCTGAGTATATATAGGCAGCGATTGCTGCATGATCGCCTAGTCACAACACATCACATCCAAACATCCTTATCAATATTCAGCCTTTTCACTAGATTCAACTTCCACCAACTCCAGTTCCACCGCATACAGAATTCACCATCATGCAGTTCTCTCAAGTCATTATGGCCGCCGCCGCTGTTTTTGCTACTCTCGCCGTTGCTGGTCCTTCCTACCCCAACTTGTTGGATACTCGCGCACCTCAGTGCTCCAATGGCCAGACTTGCGAAGGTGTTAACTCCGACACGTGCTGCTACAGTGATGGTTGTTGTTATGTCTGCTCTGAGGGCTCTGATTCTGAGTGCACCCCAGAGGTATGGTCGATTCCTGAAACGATGTATGGAACCAAGACGCTGACTCATTTACTTGTAGATCACTGAGCGCTCTATTTTCGCCGAGATCGCTTAAAGGATCTGCGCGCTGATCAAAGCCTAAATCACGGGAGAGGAGCCCTAAGCATTTTTCTTTGGTCTTTAAGTCTTAGTACATGAACTGCAGAGCGTAGTAATGGGATGGAATGGAACTGGTGTGATTTTATCTGAAGAAGAATAGATTTGGGTCCGGGCCCATTTCGAAACCCAAGTACTTTCCACTGGCAGGTTTCCCCACTCATTTAGCAAATAAAAACGTTTTGGACCTCCATTGTTGTGTTTCGTGTCGCTCGATACTTAGTGTACCAAGATGTCTGATGTGTAAATCTCAAACTTGCAACTTGGAAAAAGAGGATTTGTCAGCACAAGTTGAATATTCTCCTGTTGTTTACTTCGAGTTCATCATTAGATTAGCCTCCTTTCAAAGCCAAATAAAACCTATATCAGGATAATGTCGACGACTCGAAACAAATGCCGTGATATTTTTCAGCACTAAAGCAAGGCAAACTTGACTTTCATAAGGGCATCTACTACTTCGAATCTTTCTTCTATCGTCAGGCCAAATCTTCGATAATTAATCTCTCCGTGAGCAATAGCTCAACTTTCTTGTTTTAAAAATAATAGTTTCATCTAAAACGAATTGATCATAACAAAGTTTAGGTCATTGATCTACAATTCGCGTATAAGGTGCCATTTCAATGTCAACTATATCATCCTCTCTATATCGATATCTTTGTATCACATACACAGCCTGAATAATCAGCCCCGCCCCTATCCCAGAAGTGATATCAGGTATAGTATACCAGATCAGCCAATCTGCAACGAGGGCAAGTACGACCTGGAAGTAGATCATATGCACGGCATAACTATTTCCTTCATCAGAAAGCCCTGCTGTCAGAAGATACTCCTAATGCATTCGATCAGTATCAATTCATGTTTCAGGAATATCGTATCACCATTAAGGCTCCAGAGAGCCCAATAGACCCCATAATAGACCACTGTAACAAGCCTAGATTAAAGTTGAAGTTGACTCCCGGAACAGCAGCAAAGCAAGCACTGCTTACAATAAGGATACCAGTGGCAAAACAGTTAGTTGTCACAAGTGGATGTGATCGTGATCCGATCTTGGAAATGGAAGAGTAAGCGCACTGAAGTGCTGAAGTCAGTGAGATTTAAAATAAAATAAAGTATTGATATGTTCTGCTTACGACTCCCCCTAGCACCCCGATCATTGAACAGACCAATCCCAGCCGCGATTGAGACGTCCACATCTTCTGGTGATTATCTGCATCATTGTAGTAAAGCAGATCGATGACAAAACTTGGTTTGGTGATAAGTCCCACAGCAAGAAAACAGATTGCTATAGAACCAATCTCTATCAAGGTAAATTTTTTTGTTGTGACGAGACTAGCTCCCAAGGGCGCGAGAAGATTTAGAGTTGTTGCGTCTGCTAGAGGAAGATACTGCAGAGAATCTGAGGTGACATTGGGAGTCAATCAAGGGTTCAAAGGTGAGGATACTCTTAATATCGATGTCAAACAATTGACAGAATACTCACAGTAAAATCCAGCTGAACCACAAATCCCTCCCAAGCTTCTCATTATGAGCAGAACTCTAACACTTTTCTTACCAAGAGGCAGCTCATCCGGGTAGCGTGTCGTGAGGACAAGACTGTTGATACACAAGGTGATGAACATACGGACTTGGAGAATCTGTTGGGGGTCCACTGAGGCGGTTGTCTCTAGGTATTTGGCCAAGCCGTGAATCATTACAGCAAAAAATTGAGAAGCAAGTACTAGCAATGGTCCTTTGTTGATCATCCTGGAAAGACCAAAAAAATAGCGTTGATGACTTGGCGGCTAGAAAAGTGCAAAACCGGAAGACCTTATGTATACTTCGAGGGTGTTGAAAGAAGGTGGAGATTCATATTGCGACTTTAATAATATCATTAAGAATTTGCCATGCTGGGCCATCGTATATTGGGCTAAGACTTCGGCAGGGTCTCTAACCTAGCCAACCAACTCTCGATTGCAGGCTCATGCTCAAACATAAAACTCCTTCAATCAAGTGATATTTTACCCGAGTTCCTCTCACGATGTTCCCAATATAAGGTTCTCTTTCGGGATTCGTGAGAGTTATGCGACTTTAGTTTAGCTTGCAAAAACCCCGCCCTTATAAGCGAGCCGACAATCAGACCGGATTTATTTCACGGGGCACTTGCCACTTCAAATGAAAACCACATCGAACGGCTTCCTCTACATCAAAATACTCATCACTACCTTCCGATTATTTGCGCTCTTCTGAATTCACTGTTATATCCAACATGGCTTTAATTTCGTCATTTTTCAATCCTCAGGCCGAAAGATGGGCAGATCAACACCGAGCCGACAAAACATTAATGGAAAGTGAAGAAAATTTGCTACCAAAGGATGGGGACGACACAGAAGTGCCGAGACCACTTATACCTGTAAATAGTACTACTCGAGTGGTTATCACAGTTACTATATTGCTCCTATGGGGTGCGGCGGCTTTCGTCGCGGGCAGTTTGACTAGTAAAACGCAACGGGATAGTCCTTTGGGCTCGGCTGAAAATGGATTTGTTGAAGAGCTAATTATTAGTAAGTCGAAGGAAATCAACATTTCTGACTTCAGTCTCAGAATCTTCGCTAATATAACTTGACTAATAGCACCCTCTGAGACATTCAAGCTCATACAGACGAGATTTACTGGCGGTGTGGACTTTAGCCCTAAAGGCATAGAAGTCCTCGCTCCCTCAATGTATGTCGGCGAGCCGAGTCTTGAGATCGATGAAGCATGGAACGCTATTATCGGAGGAGAATCTCATTACTTTTCGGTCTCTGAGGATGAAGCTAGAAGGTTATGGGGTGCAGAGTCTGACAGGTATAGAGACAGGATTAGGGGTGGGTGGACTGGCACGTGAGTTTTTACTGATATGTCCAGCTGGCCTAAATATCTAACAGACTTAGGCTCGACATGTTTCACTGTCTACATTGCCTGGTACGCCGTATACTAAACCTCATTCGATATAAACGCCGCTGACAACTTGGCAACAGAATCAATTAAGAAAAGCTCTACGTCGCGACATCTATCCCGAGGAAGAACATCGAGGGATGATACACCAATGTAAGTGAAAAAGACCTCCCAACCTCTTGCAAAATTGCAGTCAGACTCATAAATTTTTCAGTGCATTGTATCGATCATTTAAGACAGGTGATAATGTGCCAGGGTAGCAGCGTTATATCTCCTAGCGAATGGCATGATAAACGCGGCCAGTATATTAATCCTAAGCAAGTTCATACCTGCAGGGCATTCGAGAAGCTTCACGAGTTTTCCAAAGCGAGATATAATGGGAGTATTGCTGTCCCACGCGGGCCGAAGTTGCCTCTGCACCCAGATCCATCTATCCCGCTCTTTACATAGATTTGAATGAGCAAATGAAGCGTCCAAGCTAAACCTCGTATTTAATTCTCACATTGATCAATCACGCCTGAACTCCCATAATATCTTAAACTCCTTCTGCAATTTGCCCACGCTATAGGCTCCTGTCTTCTATTTTGAAGTATTCACCGAAAACAGTTGAACAATGAGAAAATTACAGGCTTGACGAGCAATTTCGCCCTGGCTGAACGTACTTGAGTAAAAAAACGATTCTAGTGCGATAGATTTTCAATAAATCATAAATCTATGTTGGATGGAAAAGATCGCCTTAAAAACAAATCTAGCCAAGCACTTTCAACTCACTCCCATTGTGTAGCTACTACAAAACAAGACATCAACATCCGAACTTCCCTTCTGAGGAAACTTCTCATAGGCCCTCCACAAGCAATTTCAACCCTCCCAGCATATCTGGTTCTGCGGCTTCACGTGAATCGGCGTTCCAGTCTTAAACAATGTCGTTTGAGTCGAGGTATAGTTCTCGGCGGTGTGGGCGGTCAGGATTCTTATACAATGCTCTATGTGATGCTGGCTTCTTGTGATGGAGTCCAAGACTGGGCGTCTTGAATTTGCAGCTTTGACTTGTTTGTCCCAAAGGAAACTGTTATTTCAGTCTAAAGTCAGTAAGGGTATAATATTATCATTTAAGAGCTTGTGATATCAGTCGCAGGTGTCTTGCTATTTAATTGCAGCCTGACAAGAGAGGCTTGCTTACAGGCAGTGCTGAGTGTGATATGTGGCGTGAGTGAAGATGATATCGAATTCTCCTTTCTGCACCTCTTCCAGTGAAAGCTGACCCGTGCCCTTGCTGTGCTCCCAGAATGTAAAATTGTTGACCGTGAGGTATCGATCCGAGAGCTCTTTATCATAACACGGCCTGGGTAGCCACGAGGACATCATAATATCGAAAACGCAACCGTTTGCTTTTGCTTCTGCGATCGACCACCCGCATTCTCCTCGGTGGGTCAGGGCATAAGGAGAGGTAGTTATGTAATGGTTGTACAAAAGGAGGCCGGATATCCATGCCAAGATGACTGTTGCCGATAACACAATGTAAGTGTACCAACTGCCTTTCGTTCGTAGCTTTTGTTGGTGTTCGTACTTGTGGGCGGGAAACAGCGTGGAATCACCGCTTTCTGAGCCTGTACCAAGGAGGGGCGATTTGAGATACTCCGGGGAATTCATCTGCAGCGATTTAACAAATAGAGTAAGAGAAATTATAATGAATTCAGGAATGAGAACAAAAATTGGAAACTCTTGGTGTGCTGGGATAGAGTGATCCTGCACTAGATGTGAGGGCAAAGCAGGTAGAGGTTAAGAGGTTCAAGAGAAGATTGAATTAAACTAATAATGCTCACTAGGATCAGGGCGCATTAATGAAACATCTTGAATGTTGCCCCTTTAAAGATAGCCCTCGAACCACTTCCCCCACCAAGCAGCATCGCGGGTATTGCCCCCTTAAAGACTGGACAGACTACCCACATGAATATTGGGATACATCCAGGTAGCCTAAGAGAAGACATGAATTCATCAGTCAGGGCGCGTCTTCCATCTCTTCCATCAGACGATATCACAAGACCACGATGAAATTTACCCGCTCCCTAAGCTACGAAGTAGTGCGCCAAAGTGAAGATGGATCTGAAAAATCAAGTCCAGTTATTCAGTCTCTCTCAACATCCTTCTTGTGCATAGGGTGGGTGTTCGCGGCTGTTTTTGCATTCACTACTGGAGTTCAGATTTTTTGGCAATCCAGGCTACACAAGCACCGCGATCTTGGTTCCGGTTCATTCGGTACTGGATTTAATACTGAGTTTGACCCATCAAAGCCTTATGTCCGACAAGAATCGAAAATGTTCTATGGAGGACCACGCTGGTACGATAATGGTACTGGGTACATAGTCCACAATCCTTCCGAGCCAAGATACGTCGGACCGCCTACAGACGAAGTGGACGCGGCGTGGAAGGAGTTAGTCAAAGGTCGATATTTCAACGTCACCGAAGAGGAGGCTGAAATCGCATTCGGGACACCTCACGGACTTTACAATCACCCTGGTCTTGGATACCTAGTGGGACTGGACGTCTACCATGCTCTACATTGCGTCGACGAGATCAGGAAAGCTCTAGACAAGGAATTCTACTACAATAATAAGACGAAACATGCCTATCCGGAGAGAGCACATCGCGACCATTGCCTGGATCACCTTAGACAGCAGCTAATGTGCCATGCTGATCTTACACCAATACCAGTAATATGGTACGAAGGGCATGGGAGAAGTTTCGTCCAGTCTGATGTTGTGCATACTTGTCGGAATTGGGATATGCTACAGGAGTTCAAGAACGCGCGGATTGACGAGGCGGTGTTTTGAGGAAACGCTGTATCTGGATGGGGCTCAGGGAAAGAAAGAAGGAAGGAAGGAGGGAGACACAGGCAATACTTGAAGTCCTTGTCTACAGACAGGATTTCGAGCGCGCAACTTGATGAAATTCTATGGATCTCTAAAGCGGGAAACGTGTTGCGAATGACTTTTACATGAAAGAAGACAAATTGTGTGATTGTTTTGGGTGTATTTAAAAAACCCCGAAGTTGACGTAAGTGCATTTTGGGGGTATGGATATGGGATGATGAACGGGGCAAGGATTCTGACTAGTTGTCATGTGGGATGGATTGAGAGAAGTAAGAGGGTTACAAGATTGTCGTTTGCAAGGTAGCAAGGTCTTCCAAAGAGACTTTTTATGAATGGCATGCACCCATATGGCACAATATTTTTGTTCAATACTTCTGAAAATTGATTTCCCCCTCTGCTACCACCAATCACACCTCCCTGCCACAGTATTGGCTTCAAAAGACTTCCATCTCGCCAATCATGCATCTAAGCCTGAAAGCCGATCTCTTGATCTTCGTTCCAGTCGCAAGCTGGAGCTGAGTAATGTTCGGGCTCCCGACCCGGTTGTAACAGTGCTCAACATGCTCTTTAGAGCGTGATACACTGTCCAGAACAAGGGGGGACTTCCTATTCGCACGGATCTGCTTGGCCCAAATGTAGGCGCAATGTTGATAGTGGAAGGTTCCATGACTGTATATGACCTCGTAGTTGCCCAGACGTGCCTCTGCTTCCGTCATGGTATTGATACCCTCTTTTTCCCTGTAGAAGGTGAAATTGTTGACCAGTAAAAACTCGTCGGACAGTTCTTGGTCGTAACAAGGAGGATGTACCCAACCGGACATCATGAGATCAAAGACGCACCCGCTGTCTCGGGCTTCTTGCGGTGTACGGCCGCATTCTCCCATATTTACAAACTGGGCTGCAGATAGACCGGAAAAAATTCTTGTACTGAGAATCGAGCCAACACCAAATATAACGAATAAAAAGGCTAACCCGACATAAATACCTATGTACTGCCACTTCCTGATAGAACGCAGATGCAGATTATCGTCAAGCTTCTCATCGTCGCACAGAGACGACGACAATGTGTGATCGCTGTTGCGATCTTCCGAGCTTGCCGGGTAGGCGTGCTCGGATTCTGCCTCTCCTAGGAGTGCAAGTCTCTGCTCCATCTAATACGGTAATGTTAGCAAACCTCCCAGCGATATCACAGCATCGCTTACCTTACTCGTGTTGTTGAGACTCATTCTTCCGATGTAGATCAGATATTAAAAATAGCTTAAAGTCGACACATGGAGAAAAAATCGAGTTCTCCTAGCTAATTTTAGTAGCGTCCCAACCTGCAAAGATATCGACGCACAGTAACGAAAGTAAAATAGGCAGATTGTCAAGAGGAATGAAGAATGTGTCTAATCTGTTAAAAATCTGTAAAGAAATTTGAGCAGCGCTATCATGGCCGAGAACAATGGCCACATTTACGCAAGAGTGCCTTTCAGGGAGAAAGTGCCCCTCGAAATATGAGCCTCAGGCACTAATTGAAGTCCCGAGTCGAGTTCACTCTTATCTGGGGTTTTTACAATCTCTCCTTGAACCACAAATAGTTCTTCAGTACCGCTGATCAAGCAAGGGGCGCACAACACCGCTGAGTACTGAGTAGCGGTGATTAATAGAACACAAAAATCTATATAATCAGATAGTATTTCCTTAGTGTAAAAGCTTTATGCTCAATCGAAAATTACTATTTGTTTGCCTACTATTGCTTTACTGCGATTCCCTATGTGACTGTTTTCAACAATAAGACCTGCGATAATACTGCTAGTCACAAGACTAGCAGTACTCTAAATCCTGACCGCTTGCACGTCACTCAGAAGACAAGCCTTCTTAACGTTGTTGCCTACATGAGCGAGCAAAAAGAGTACGTTGAGCTAAAATCTTTCACGTACGAAAGTGAGCAAGGGAAGAAATGCATCATACGTGCTTTTACATGTTTCCGATCGAATGTTACAGAGCTTTGCTGCATTTTAACAACATTCTTTTCACAAACTTCAGGAAGTGGTTATTGAAAAACGCAAAGCAAAATGCTCCACTACATTTGAATACAAAGTACAGCGCCAAATCCATCATGTATGATGCTCTTCTAATGGATACATCCAGTTCCTCATGGCACTAAAATCTCTGCAAACATGCCACATATCTGTGTCCGCATGATGTATATGCTTAGTAGGTCTCAAAGTTCTTGGAATTGGAGTCATATCAAGCTGACACATAAGGAGCTGGTGAATTTGCATTAAGCAATGTTCTGCGTCTAAGTTAGTTACGAAAAGCATTCTATAGATTCATACTTTCAACTTACTCAAATGCATGTCAAGCGGTCTTTGTGGATCTGGATCTGTTACAGGGCCAAAGTACCACTCAGGTGACAGTGCCTTTCTGATATAATTCTGATCTCGAAGTCAATTTTTGGCATATAGCTAAATTGAAGTCAAACTTACTAAACAATGAAGCGAATGTAATCCATTTGTCCTATAAAGAACAAACTTGATGGTTAGAATGCTCATATTTCATACAGATCACTAAGAACTTGCTCCAAACGTATCGTCCCATGCACCCAGTCTTTTTCAAAGAATTCAACGGCTTCCGGTGGCCAGTCTTTTGGTGGAACAGCAATGAATCGATCTGGACAACGCAATAACGTATTAGAAAATTTCAGGTTTCCAGCATAATTTTAAACATGCCTTTCAAATCAAGATTCCAATAGTGGTCTGTTTCGGAACTAGGGATGCCAAAATAGTCCGGGCCAGGTGGCTGAGTGAGAGATGCGGTGCCGTTCTCATCATACACAAATCCCCCAAAGAACTTGACCTTTTTCAAAGCTATTGTGTTGCGATCAGGTCCTATCGGGTTTCAGCTTCCCACGGTATTTCGAGGTCTCGTTACTAGAATAACACACGTATCTCAGTCCTGAATCCTCTCTCATAACTACCTAATGGACCATCACAGTCTGCAGCTTCTCCTAACAACGTGCTGGCCAAGGCTACTGCGAGTAATAGTGATAGAGTGTAGAGGAATATCGCATGCAATCCAGAGATGCCATTCATGTTACGGGAAGTCATTGAGTCCACGTCCGATGTTTTCGTCTCGATATCCTCTGTATCGCTGTCATGGTGATTGGATCGGGAGATGTCTTTGTAAGCGTGAGGCGGGATGTTGCGGAAACCGGTCCGGAAGCCGGCAAGTAAAGAAGTCATTTGTCGAAATAAGATAGACGACCACTTAATAATCATTTTGAATCGTGTATTCCATTACTACCGGGAATTTATATTATATTTGGATGTAGTTCGGAGGTGCCGAAGCAGAGTGAGAGTTATTTTGAGATACGCATTGTTTAAGAAGACAGTTGCCTCCTGAAACCAGTTCACTGAACCTCCACAATTCGCATACTAATACGATTTGACCCCGGCTGATATATTACGAGCTCGTCCTGCTCCCCTTCTCGTAAAGAATCATAGTCTCGCATCTGAATAAATTGAGTGTTGCTTCAAAGCCGTAAATGTGCCGCTTGATGCATTCATTCGTAGTTGGCACTCAACGCTCTGTAGAAGAGAGTCGCGAAGACGCCTGATCAAACTCGCTGGGACACTTAAATATAATTTCCGTATCGAGTTTAGAATGTCAGTTTGAAGATATTTGAAGCAGCGCAAGACCATCTGGAATAGATTCTGAACTTCTGAACCAGGAAAGCTTACGTCATAATAAGCTTTCGAGTCTTCTTACATCTTCAGGCCGGACAGCGGTGAGTTCGGATAGCTGTACGAACTGATAAAACCCAATAAACTCCCTTGTAGTATAATCTTTTAGATTTGAAATAGACATAGAAAACCTTATCTCAAATCAAGCTTTCAAATTTTCTTATCTTTTCATATTGTATAATTAATTTGAATAATAATATTGGACTTGATAAAACCTTTGATTGTTACCTAGGTAATCTTTTTGATTTGAAATAGAAGAGAAAACCCATTATCTCAATTAAGCTTTCGAGTCTCCTCACTTCTTCAGGTTGTATGGCGGTAAGTTCGGACTGATAAACCCTGATAAAACCCCTTGTAATATGATCTTTTAGATTTGATATAGAAGTAGAAAACCTTATCTTAAATAAGCTTCTATATCTTCTTATCTTTTCATATCAGGCAGGTACATAGAAAAAGTTATATTATACCGCCTTTGTTAGCTAGGATTAGTTTGTATGAGCAGAATAATTCTATTAGTAACAAAATAAAAGCGGTGTAACACAACTTATTCCATATACCTGCGTATATAATAATACTTAATAAAACCTTCGATTATTAAACGTTAAGATTTAAAAAAGAAAAGGAAATATTATTTCAAGTTGAGCGTTCGAATTTTTTTTCTCTTTAGGCTGTACATTGAAAAGTTCGAATCGTAGTACTTAATAGTACAACCGATATTCCTACATCTTATACAACCCTATATCTTATACAATCTCAAATTCATTACTATTATAATTTATAATATATTTAACTGGAATTTTCAAATGTTTATATTATAATATAAAATTATTATATAGAATTACAAAATAATTAAGTTTTGAATCTTATTGAAAATTATAATTACTTACTCCTAATTCTGATTTCTATTTTCTTTTTTTTTTCTTTTTTAAAATATTAATTTCTTTAGTACTTGAAAGCTTTAAAATTTCTTAGGATATTAAATCTATTATAAAAAAATTTTTTAAAGTATTTTTAATCTTTTAATAAATAATATTAATATTTTTCGAA
>PQXN01000564.1:0-12937 GCA_004786275.1 Botryotinia convoluta
GGATGGGATGGGGTTTGGGGGTGGGGATGAGGGGTATGAGAAGGAGAAGGAGGTGTGGTGTGAGATTCGGATGGATAAGGAGATTGATGGATGAAGGGAGATGAGGGGGTTGTGCTAAGTGAGGGAGGGAATGAATGGAATACCCGGAGGGCTGTGGATATGAGTGCAGGGTATCATCACATTGTCTATATTTGGGTATCAATTTGACAGGATCAAACGGTATTCAGGGCAATCAACTCGTCATTTCGAATCGTGTGCTTACGAAAGCCAGGAAGAACGGGGTGTGGAGTTGAAAGTCCAAGTAAATTATTACAATGGGGTGATAAATAGTAGAGCTAGTCCCACACACAGTCTTCCAAAATATTTTTAAATAAATCGAGTATCAATAATTACGCTCTTTCAATTATGTAGACTGTAAAATTCATATTCGTGAATTGAAATGTGAAATATGGAATATGAAATATTAAATCATGAATTCACGGATATTTTATAAGTATATCTATCTATTTATCTATCACCTAAGACGCATGACATGCATCTAATAACCCTTTTACGAGGAACTGAAGGAAGAGAAGAAAAAAAAAGGAAGAAAAAGAAAAAGAAATGCGAAGAAGAAAGAGAAAGATACACAAAAGCAAGGGATGACAAAAGAATCACACGATGAAAGATCTCCATGAGATGATGTTGTAATTAATTACCTAGTACATAAAGAAATAAGATTCACATTCAGATTCAAGGTGCTGTGAATGAACCTATCACAATATATGCGACCTTAATTTCCATGGTTCGAATCACGGATTCAATATATTGAGTGATTTACAGGAATAATACGCGAGGGGAAGAAAAGGAGGAGAGAAGGGAGAGTGTAGATGAAAGTAATTATGTTCAAATTAAATATCGACTATCAAGACGATAAGCTTGAAGAGTTGACACCTGCGATCTTTGCAAAAAGAAAAAAGAAAGCTTTTATTTAAGTGTGTATTGACTATGTATGATATCTAACCTAGATAAAAAATTGAAAATTGAAAATGAAAAGAGTATTTCCCTCAACGCCATTCCATGCATCGGCCTACCTATCTGTCCACCATAAAGAAAGGAAAGAAGAGTATGTATGCTGGCTTATTGATTTTCCCACCGTCCATTCAGTAACGTTCAATAATGAGAAGAAAAAAATATTCGTAAATGATAAATAAAAATATGCAAGAACTCCCAAACTATGCATCTATGCGCCCAACCGATTAGATATGAAAATGTAAATGCGGATCAAAGCAGATCAAAGCGTGAAATCAAATTCCTTGAAAGCAGCCTTGAAAGACTCAGCATCTTGTTTCTCCTCAGCCTCTGTTTGAGCACAATCTCTCCACTGGATTCTCTTTTCCAAACTTAGAAGTTTTGCTAGAACCGTTCTACCAAATTGGAGATTGAAGCGAACATTCCAATCAAATGGCATTGTAATGCATTTGGTAATTCCCTCTGGAGCTTCTTTGGTCGGAGGTGTCCAGATCCATACGCGGAAGAAATCGTATTCATTTTGACCGATTCCTGGATCCCTCACCTCGAAGGCTGGGTATTGAAGATTTTCGGCTTCGACTCGGAAGGCGGCTTCAACAAGACCCTTTTGGATGGTTTCAATGGGCATAGGAATGAGCTGCCAATGTGTATGAACACCATTGCCTTTACTGATCTCATAGGTAACAGCGCCCAGCTTGTTTTCGCTGCTTTGTGCAATCATTTTCTGTAGCGCCTCCTTGTATTTGTTCATTTCAACGTAGGTGTTATTTTTTGACTCTTCCTCCGGGATTAGGGCCAATGTAGGCGAATGAGAGAGAGGAATGATCAACGCATGTGCAGGAAAGTTAATGCCCAAGGAAGCATTTGTGGTCGCTGTAGTCAAAGGTCCTTTTGCAATTGTCAAATATGCATCGTCGCCAATTGAGGCAATAAGATGAGTAGCCAGATTTGGATTCGAAAGACAGAAAAAACATTCACCGGGCCCAGGAGGTGGTTGTCTTTGACCTCTACGTCCTCGACCACGTTTATAATCATTGCCACCGCCATATCTCGAATATGGTTCCGGTTCAAGAGCTGTTCGTTTCCTCTCGTTGGGGCGAGCTACAAATGGCGATGCTGTGGTACCAGTGGGCAATGGGGCAGTTGGGTCGACTGTTGCTTGTAAAGTGAATGCATATAAGGCCTTCTGTTTCCGAGGATTGCCATGAGAGGCTAAGGAAATAAATCGAGTGAGGGGTCGAACGTCAGGTTCATCTGAAGTTGGGGCGTGAAAGAAAGGTTCTCGCTCATAAAAATAATCCGGAGACACAGAAAAGTGATAACGAGGTTTTAAAGCTGCGCAAAGATCTGCGATGTGATCTCCTGCAATGGGATCCTTCGAGTCATCAGGAACTGGTATTTTGGAACCGGTTCGAATCGATTTTGGCCACAACGTCGTTAAAAGAATATCCGCTGTGTGCGCTCCATGAAGAGCTTTCGCATCTCCAACAGTGTGAAAAGGTAGATATGATTCCTTCGATAAACCTCCAATTATGTTTTCGTCGAGTTGACCACCGAGCGCAACTATTTTAATTCCTTCTGAAGTCTTCGTGGTACTTCTCTTTGCGAGATAGTGTAGGTTTGGACATATCTAAGAGCATGAGCATTGGGATTCCCCGCGTTGAAAGGGTGAATTCACGCACCTCCTCATCTTTCTCAATCTTCTCGATGATTCTTTTAGGTAAAGGTAATGATCCGACAGTAAAGTATGTAGGTAATGGTATGGGTATCTTTCCCGTAATGAGGTCTGTAACTGTATCTTCGGCTTCTGTGTCTTCAGCTCCAGCGAAAAGGTTTCCAGCCACGATAGCTAGGGCAAAGTTATTCTTGAGTTGCAGCGATGTTAGTTTAGTAAAGACATTGCGTATATGACCGTTCACGTCGCCGAGAACAATTCTGTCAATCAATCAGTTCAGTTCGCAGAAGGTGAGGTGAGGTGAGGTGAGGTGAGTTAATATGCGACCATAAATGGAAGGAAAAGCTCAGAAATACCGCCAATACCTATCGTCATTGAACTTTTAAAAGAGAAAACTTACATCTTAGATGCCATGTTGATCTTTGAAGCCGCCAGATTGTGGGAGGACCGTAGGTTGTGGTGGAGGTCCAAAACAATAGAATAGTATAGTATTGTAACCTTATTGTAAGGATAATATTTACTTCAAAAGTTCTTTGCGACGCGATTTGACTTCTCGATAAGAAAGCTCAAAAGCTCATATCTTAGCGTCACGCTAATGCAAGGACGGCAGAGTGGAGACTGTTGCTCGGGCGGTCAAAAAGGGCAGAAAATGATGGCAAAAGAAGTGAAATAGAAGAGAAGTAAAGGAAAATAAATGATAAAAATTCAGTATAGAGATGATAAAGGAGAGGGAAGAAAAGAAGTAATGAGGTGAAAGGAAGAGGGTTAGAAGATACTCTAGATAGAATTGTATGTATTGATAATTGAGAGACTTTATCCATTGACTACCTACCTACTCATGAACTCTAACTGGTAATTGCTTATATAAGCAAATCTCCATTTCTTCTTATCAAAAAATAAAAATTTCCATTCTCTCTGCGATTGTGGATTTTTGTTGATTGGGGACGACATAACTTTACGATGCCTGCCACAACCTCCGGAAGAATAATTAAGACCCGTAAGGGCAAGAAGGGTACTGCCCATCAAAAGAATCATCGATGGGAATCTTTTACTACAAAAATCTCGAAATTAAACTCCCTCGATCCATTACGAAGAGTTCGTCGTCATGACCTCGATGCTGAAGATACTTCTGCGACAACCTCATATTTCAAAGCCAGTCTAGAGAAATGGACCGAACTCAATTTGTCGTCTGGGTTCCAATCATTTACGGAGGAGGTACTTCCATTATGCGACAGTTTACCGCAGATTCTACATTTCCAGGATAAGATTATGGGTCTCTTCGTCACTTATATGGAGGGAAACCAAAGGGAATCATTGGAGCCATTGTTGGAGTTAATTACAGACTTTGCCCATGATTTGGGTCCTCGATTCGAAAAATATTATGCGAAAGCTTTGGAATTAGTTACATCGACGATAGCAGGCACTGGAAAAGATGTCGCAGTTATAGAATGGTGCTTTACGTGCCTAACATTTTTGTTCAAATACTTGTCAAAACTTATTGTACCAGATTTACGGCCTACATATGATCTAATGGCACCATTACTCGGAAAAAGTGCTCAACCTCCACATATTGCCCGATTCGCTGCGGAGGCTATGAGCTTTCTCATCAAAAAAGCTGGCGCACCAGCCCACCGAGCGAAGGCTCTTCCATTAATCGTAAACCATGCGAAATCGGATCTTTTAAGTATCGCGGATACCAAACAATTTGGCTTATACTATCATGGAATAATGACCATGTTTGCGGAGGCTATGAAGGGTAATGGGCTAACCGTACATACGTCGGGTCCAACGATTTTCAAATCTCTTTTCCTCGCCATTGAAGAAAGTGACTTTGGAGAGAAGGAGGCAATGCCATGGATTGACGTTATATGTGGTGTTTTAACCAGTATAGTTCATCACACAACCCCGGAGACAATCAAAGAGATCCTTGAACTAGTACTGGAGGAGGCAAATACTATCACTGATTCCTTTACACAGTCAAAGACAATGTATGATTTCAACAAACTTTTACTTTCAGCGCGGACCATAGGGATTGTAGCTGGTGTTCGACGAGCTTCGAGAGTTCAGAATTGGCCAGCCTTGTTACAGGCATTATCTAATATTTTAAAGGCAGTCTCCAAGAACGCATCTTTTGTGGCAGCCGACGACAAACATTTGGATTTGTGGAAATACCTCATCGAGAGTATAGCTATTGCTCTAACATATTCTCCAATGGATTCTACAATCCCTTTCATTGCCCCTTTCATGGATGCCCTGACCAAGGATCCGTTGGCCAAATGGTTCTTGACATTTTGCTCATATTTATCACAAGGAGAGCCTGAACGCTTCCAAACTATTGCGTTACCTTACTTCAAAAGGTGAGTTCAAGTACTTCATCTATCTCCAACTACGTGCTAATTCGATCCTAGATTCATTGTTACGCACTGGTCTGACGCGGAAAATGGAGATACCTTGTGTGTATTATTACCAAAGATGGTCGCCTCAGGAGTACTTCCAAGTCAATATGGAAAGGATGCATTTTCGTTACCCCAGTCTTGGCAGGACCAGATCGTCAGCAAATTCGAACGATTAGAACTACAACCTTTTCCGGAACAGGTATCACCAGCTACATATAATCGCAGCCCAAAAACATGGCATGATCGATGCTTACCTAAATATAATGCTCTATTAGAAATCTTGGAGTGCACTGCTGTACATCCTTCAACGAACGCAAGGATTTCAGAAATCTTACTTCGCAAGCTTAAACTTGCACTTAGACCATCTTCTTCACTTGCGCCAGAGGAAGCTCATTTCATTGTTGGTCGAGGGTTCAGTGCTTTCTCTCGCATGACCAAAGGAACTGGCGAGGCTGACAGGGCTTTGGAACCATTATTGCGTGCAGCAGCCCCTCGATATGCCCGATTGCCAAATTTCCTAGAAGCTTTACTAGGCTACAAGGCCAGTCTCAAATTGTCCCCTAAACCTGACGGTGGCAAATCGGACGAGGAAGAGGATATGAGTGACTCTGAAGCCGAGTTCGACCTCTTGGTACGATCCTTGGTAGAGAATCTTTCATCCGAATCTAGCGAATTGCGCCTTCTTTCTCTGCGACTACTGGAGCATATTCATGACACTGATCATGGAAAATCTTCGGAAGCAATTACACTCATGATCATGATTGAGCAGACTCCAATGGATTTGCAATCTGCTCGTTCCGCTTCTATGCATATTCGCAAGCTTGCTTCAATCTATACTTCACAGATGGCGATACCTTGGATGAAATATGCTATACCATCATTCTGTTTTGGTATGCTTACTGTGAAGATGGCGCAAATCTGGGACGATGCTAGTGCTGCCCTCAAACAGATCTCAGAATCGAAAGTTGGTGAGGAAGCAGTTGCAGTCTTGACATTCAAATGGTTAGAGACACCATCAGTAAGATGGGGCGGGCCCCCCGCACCCATGCAAAAGGATCAAAATAACGGATTAACCGACTTTGAGTGTTCTAATTTGAATAACTTGGACAAACTTGCAAAAGAGACTGAGTCGGAAGTTCTCAATGCACGTGATACTATGCTTCAAAAATTCGAGGTTGCTCAACAACTAGTGGATGCTCAACCGAACACTGCTAGATCTCAGGCTCTTCGTGTTTTGGCTGCAATTCCTATGATTGGTGAGAGGCGATCTCGACAGCTTATTCCAATGTTCCTCTCTTGGGCCGGCAAAGCATCGGAGGAGATTGATCAGACCGGTGATGAAGACGAGGCTGTTGTGAGCGACTGGACAAGAAAAGATCAGAAGGCTCTTTTGGATGTTCTGGGCCTTTTTGGCAACCCGAAGTCTATTTTCAAGACAGATGAGGTTTACGAAGCACTTTTACGATTATTGGCGAATGGTGACATTGAAACCCAGAAAGCTGCCTTAAAAGCTGTCTTAACATGGAGGAACAAGAGCATCAAACCTTACTCTGAGAACCTCTTGAATCTGCTGGATGAAGCTCGCTTTAAAGATGAAATCACAATTCTCCTTCAGGGACAAACTCTGGTTCAACCTGAGCATCGCGAAGCACTTATGCCAGTTCTTCTCAGATTACTCTATGGACGTACAATCTCTCGAAAAGGCGCTGCGAGTGGAAAACAAGGGATGGAGGCAAGAAGACTGACGGTGTTGAGAAATTTGAGCGTTGAAGATATCGGAGGCTTTTTAGATATTGCCCTTGGTGATCTCAAAGATTTGGATTTGGTGAAGGATGGAGCAGTCCAAATGTCAATCTTTGAAAAGGAGTTATTGGGCGCAAGGAAGCAAGTTGGTTTCACAAACATGATGGAGTCGGTATTGAAGGAATTAGCCACTAAAGTTGTGCCTCTCACTCGAAAATTACTGGAAGCTGTCTTATATTGTACAGTAATTGCCACACGACAACTACAGGGAGAGCATGTTGAAGAAACTGAAGATGAGGAAGTTTCCAGCAAAATTTCTCTCTTCAAAGTTGTTCGACAGACTGGATTGAAGTGTCTCGTGCTATTGTTCAACAACTCGACAGATTTTGACTGGTCTCCCTATATGGATCTCATTGTGACCGAAATTGTTCTGCCAAGACTCGATAACTTACCAATCGAAACAGCTCAGGGCATCTCCGGTCTCCTTAGATTGTTTTCTGTCTGGTCATCTTCGATGAAGACAGTGTTACTTCTTGGTAGCCACGAAAAAATCTTACCAAAGGTAGCAGAGTGTTTAGCACCTCCAAAATCGAAGGATGAAGTCAAACTCTTTGCTCTTTCCATCATCAGGGGTGTCATTAAATGTGCACAAGAGGAAGGAGCAGAGGGTAACTCAGTGAAGCAAGAGCTTCTGAATCCCAACATGGATCAATGTCTGATTCAAATTGGAACAATCCTACGTGACCAGAACGACATGAGCAAAAACCTATTGGAAGGTTGTGTCGAAACCGTTTCTGAGTTGGCGCCTTTCGTATCGACTTCCACACAAGGTCGCAACTTGGTGGATGTATCTGTATTCTTGCTTGATCAGCCCTCGCGTAGGGTTACCCCTAAGACTAAAGCCGGTTTACTTCTGGTTTTAGAGCATTTTGTACCTCTCTACGATCTCCAAAACGATGTTGACCTCAGGGATCGAGTTTATCATACTATCACTTCCTTATTTGGTTTCTTCAAAGACAAGGTTAGTAGAGAGGTATTATCACGAGTACTATTGGTGTACTCAGACAAAGATCCTGTCTTGAAAGAAGTAGCTGCCTTGTGTTCAGATCTCAATTCTTTTGCCCAAGGACGGCTCGATGAACCAGATTACGATCGCCGAGTGAAGGCTTTCCACGCCATCAACGCCAAAAGAGATGTCGATTTCAATTCTCATCAGTGGTCACCACTACTTTTCAACATGCTCTTTTATATTAAGCATGATGAGGAACACGGAGTATTGTCATCAAACTCTTCAGATGGAATACGTCGTTTCATTGAAACAGCTAAAGATGCCAAGCAAACTCCAGAGTTTCCAGCTTTTCAAAACATGCTTTCTACAATCTTGATTCCAGCCCTGTTCGCTGGTGTTCGTGAGCCTTCGGAAATGGTTCGTCGTGAATATATGAACGTTATGGCTCATTTGGTCCGTAATTTCTCAGATTGGTCTCAAGTCAGCGACATGCACAATCTTCTGGCTGGTGAAGACGAGACAGAATCCTCATTTTTCAACAACATTATTGCAGCAGGTAAAGGTAGGCAATCTAGTGCTCTGGGAATGCTTTCTTCTGCTGCCGAGAAAGGAGAATTAAGTAGCAAGAACGTCAGCCACTTTTTCATCCCTCTTATCGAACATTTTATCTTCGATAGAGCCGAGGGCAACGATGCACATAATCTTGCTGCTGAAGCTACGACGACTGTTGGAATTCTTGCAGGCTCGCTAGAGTGGCCGCAATATCGTGCTCTTCTGAAACGTTTTATTGGATATGTTCAAGCCAAACCTGATCTCGAGAAACAAATCATCCGTCTTCTTGGCAAAGTCATTGATGCTTTGGCACTTGCTGCTCAACCACCCGTCGATACTGACATGGAGACTGATATTCCCAAGATATCAAGCAAATTGGCCACTACTATGCCTAAAGAGCCCAAGTTTTCTGATGATCTTATTACCAATATTCTACCTCCATTGACAGATTATCTCCATGACAAGGATGAATCGACAGTCAGCTTGCGTGTTCCTGTTGCGGTCATCATTGTTAGGCTTCTCAAACTATTGCCAGAAGAGAAAATGACAGAACGACTTCCAGCCGTCTTGACTGATATTTGTCATATTCTCCGCAGTAAAGCACAAGAATCCCGGGATCTTACTAGGGATACTTTAGTAAAGATTTGCGTTTTACTTGGCCCTTCTTGCTTCGGCTTTGTGTTAAGAGAACTTCGAAGTGCGTTAGCAAGAGGTTCCCAGCTTCATGTACTGTCATACACTATGCATTCCATGTTGGTAGCTACGACACCAGAATATGCACCGGGTGACCTTGATTATTGCTTGCCTTCAATCATTGCAATCATCATGGACGATATTTTTGGTGCAACGGGACAAGAAAAGGACGAGGAAGGATATATCAGCAAGATGAAAGAAGTCAAGAGCAGTAAAAGTCATGATTCTATGGAATTGATAGCCAAGACAGCTACTCTGAGCCGACTGACAGACTTGATTCATCCAATTCGAGTATTGTTGAAGGAGAAGCTAAACATTCGGATGGTTCGCAAAATCGATGAACTTTTGAACAGGATCAGTTCTGGACTACTCAAAAATACAGCTTCCGGAAGTCGTGATAGTTTGGTCTTCTGTTATGAAGTTATTCAAGATGTTTACAACAGCCGAAAGCCTCAAGAAAAGGCGAGTAGAGACGATTATCGATTCAAACGCTACTTACTACAAAAGGGTGCCAAACGTGGTGGGGAACGCGGTGCTACGACAATCTATACCTTCAAGCTTATCAAATTTGCCTTTGACGTTATGAGATCTGTCGTCAAGAAGTACGATACAATTCGAACACCTAGCAACCTTGCAGGCTTCATCCCAATGATTGGCGACGCGGTTGCTGAAGGAGAGGAGGAAGTAAAGGTTGCGGCCTTCAAATTACTTAGTACCATTGTCAAGGTTCCACTTAAAATTGATGGTGATGGAACAAATCTTTACCGGGTCGCGGTAGATGAAGCCATCAAATGTGTAGCCTTATCCTCTTCAACAACTTCGGATATTGCTCAAGCATCCTTGAATCTACTCTCGGTTGTTCTCAGAGACCGAAAAGATGTTCCAGTCAAAAGTAGATCGATTGATGATATCCTAAAGAAAATGAAGGATGACATTACAGAACCAGAGCGACGACATATCACGTTCAAGTTCTTGAGATCTGTGCTGGACTCAAAGATTGAGACTGCTGTAGTATATGACACTCTGGACTATGTCAGCACGGTCATGGTAACAAATGACGACAAAGATACAAGAGATCTGGCACGCGGCGCATTCGTTCAGTTCCTCAGAGAATTCCCACAAAAGAAGAGTCGATGGAACAAACAATTAGAATTTATAGTTGCAAATCTAAAGTACGATAGAGAAGGTGGAAGAATGTCAATACTCGAAGTCATTCTTCTCCTATTGTCAAAGACTTCGGATGATATTGTTCAAGAGGTTGCAGCATCTAGTTTTGTACCTTTGATCTCGGTCATTGCCAATGACGAAAGCGAAAAGTGTCGTATGGTAGCCGGAGAAGTCCTCAAGGAAACATTCAAGAGAGCAGACGAAAGCCGCATGACGGATTTCCTTACCATTCTGCAATCACTTGTTAAGCAAAACAAGACTTCAGCTGTCCGGGTAGCGCTACAAACTTATGCATTGTATTTCGAATCTCGATCCGATATGGAAGATTCAAATATCAATTTCGTACTCGGTACTGTTTCGAAGATCCTGGAAACTCCAGACGATGATGAGGAAGATTATTGGCAATTAATCTACACTTCCCTCGAACTTACTGGGACTATGTGTCAGAAATTCCCAGAGAAACTTTTCTCTTCGAAGACTGCATCTTTATGGTCTGCGGTACGAGCATGCCTTTCATATCCGCATACATGGGTAAAAGTAGGTGCGACAAGACTTAGCAGCATATACTTTGCAGACTTTGCAAGAACCAATGCCGAAGCTGGTCTAGAAGGCTTACCACTCAGGGGCTCAGGTGATCTCCAACTCAGTGGAGATGATATCTCTGATTTCATTCACCGCATCGTTAGGATGTTCAGAGGGCCAATTCTCACACAAGTACTCGCAGATGAAGTTGTCAAGAATCTCATTTTCCTCGGTCACTGCGCTGCTTCCAATAATCTCAAACAAAAACCTAAGGCAGACGCCGAAGAAGAAGATCTAGAAGCCGAAGCTGAAGTCGAACAATCAGGAGAACCTAACGTTTCAAACAGCGTCCTGCAATATCTTTTCGGTCGCGTATCCTTCGTCTTGAGAAAAGAAACTCATCCAGCCACAGCAGACAATTTGATCCCTAAAACTTCCGCTCTTCAACTCCTTGAAATCCTGTGCAGTAAATTGGAGCCTGAATCACTGGTTCCCTCGTTGAGAACTATTATTCTCCCTCTGCATAATCTCACGGATCCTTCCATTTATATGCCGTACTCCACGGACGAACTCTTCCGCAATAATTACGAAGCCCTCAAGTCATCGAGTGAAGAGTTGTTGGAGACGCTGAAGAGGAAGGTCGGAACGCAGGAGTATACGGATGCGTTGCTGAAGGTGAGAGTGGGGGTTAGGGAGAGGAGGGCGCAGAGGAGTGGGAAGAGGAAGATTGAGGCGGTTAGTATGCCGGAGAAGTTTGGAGAGGAGAAGAGGAAGAAGACGGAGAGGAAGAAGGAGAGGAGGAAGGAGAAGGGGGAAATGTTTAGTAAAAAGAGGAATATGTGGTAGATTTGGAGTGGTGGTTGGGATGTGATGTGATGGGTGGAGGAAGGAAGGGAGGGAGGGAGTTGTATGTATGTCATGGGCATTTTAAAATGGAGTTTGGGAAGGGGAAAATTTGTACTTTTGTGAGATGATTTAGTATAGTAGCCTTTGCAGTGATTTGCTTTGCATTGCATTGCCGTGCTGTCATTAGTGTAGATGAATATTAGTAGTTATTCAGATGGCTCTGTGTATATTGTGTGTGCTTTTAATTGTCTAATTTGCATATTTGTAGTGATTGATTGATTAGTTGATTGATTGATTGATATGAGTTTAAATGCCATGCATGCTCAAATACCTATAGCGGGGATGAATATCGAATGAATCATTTATTACCTATATTTTGAATATCGTCTCATACATCTCATAGTCAAAAATAAATGTTTAGCTACCGAGATACTATTGTAGGAGGTGAAAAGTATGTGTAGTTATTGGGAGTTGGTATATACATATATACGTATATATATAATGTAGTTTGTAGATTCAATATCGCAATCTACAATCCTGTGCTAGCTGGATATCTAGGTATTGTTACATTTTTGAAATCATAACGCCGATTGCTTTTATACATTGAGCTCCTTTCGTGAGATTTGAGTTTGTTTTCGGGTGTGTGTGTGTGTGTGTATGTATGTTCTCTCAGTGTTCTTCCAGGAAGTGGAGTTGGGAATGTTGAGATTGTTGTGGGGTTTGAGGTTGTAAGCTGGATGGATGTTCTTTATGTTTTTTTCAGGAAACCTGACTGGCGGTTTTCAGTGACACTTGATTCTTGGTGATCGGGTTGATCTTGTGTGATGTATCGCGCGGTATTTCGTTGTGCGTGCATGTACCCCAGATATCTTGTTACTCCAGGCCTAATCGAAAATTTCTCCTTCCGTTATAACTCTCCGTCTTAATCTCCAATAATTTTAACAACTCCTCTTAACCCCTAGAGAACCAACTACATCCTCTATCTCCCCTCCCCTTCACTCCCCGCATTCCCCTCTCCCCCATTTCCCTCCTTCTTCCTCTCCGTACTCGTCCCATCACTCCAAAACTCCAAATTCCCATCCTCACTCAACGTCCCCTTCTTAACCAACATCCCCTTCTCCCTCATCAAATCCTCAATCGTCAATTTGCGATCTCCAAATATTCCGAGGTGATCGGAAATCACATGTCGGTTTTTGCAGCTGGGACAGGTGATGAGGATGGAGCCAGAGTGGTAGCCTTGTTTGGAGATGCGGTGCGTGGAGCGCGCGGAACAGGGCTGGCAGGTGAAGGTGAGGTCGTAGGAGGGTTGGGGCGCGCGGGGGG
>PQXN01000565.1:0-12914 GCA_004786275.1 Botryotinia convoluta
AAAATCAATATTTCAATCTTTTAAATTTCAATAAAAAGAATTATGAAAAATCTAAAACTTTTAAAACAGATTAATATCTATATAAAGATTATCTATATAAAATTTTATTAAAATATATTCAGTTTTGAAGAAGATATTAATATATCAAAATGGCTAGTTTTGGTGTAAAAGAGTGGCCCAAAAGGGGGGTGGCCCAAAAGTAGGGCACTGAACTTAGAAAGGGCCTAGACACCTAGACGGATTTTCAACCGAGATCTACCTATTTTTCGAATTCTTGTATAAATGAATCGATTAATCTTACTTTCTGTATGCCGCACTCCCTTTCCATTTTTACTTGCTTTAGATAAGACGCAGTTTTTGAGAATGAAGATTGGACGAAAAGTAGCGGTAACATTCGTGAAACCATTATATTAGTAGGTCGCTGCCGGTGGGGATTGTTACGTTTCGATAGCCTTGCCTTGAGGTTATACTGCTCACTGCATTTACAAAGATACCAAAAGGAGTTAAATCAACGCATGGTTAACAAACCCTGAGGGGCTCTGTTGAAGGCTGTGGGGGTCTTACTACATCTTGCTAATATTGATAAGACGCTACACAACTTACCACATGAGGGTGGTCAAAATGTAATGTGGCACACTAATTGGGTTTTGGTTAATATCCCTACTCAAACTTGTCGGGCGTTAATAAATCTTACAGCCAAGGGTCGTGTCGTCAGCCATAGTCATATCTTTAGTGTAAAATGATATAGCTGTGTTTACTTACATACCTTAAGCACGCCCTTCAACTTCCAACTTACCCTACTTGCTGTTCATTATTTGACTTGCCCTGTCAATCTTGCAATCCTACTTTCCAAGTAACAACGTTTACTCACCTGGTTCCTACTAAAGGTCGAAATCATCTCATCACATTGCTCACCGACAGCCGAGATAGCAAACAGAATGGACAACTTGGTAACCAAAGTTCCACACGCAAATATGAAGACTTGGTCTAGAGAACTAAGTCCATCACAGGATCCAATTAGAGGCTATAGGCCTCCGCCTCCGCCTCCGCCGAATAATGGAGAAAGTCCTTATACTATGGACAATGGTATGAGCAGCCCTCCGCAAATAAAAGCATTCTAATTACCGTAGGACGTTCCACCGATGCTCCACAGGCAACGTTGAGAGTTGGGGGTCTTCTTCAGGGCCCTCACCTCCTCCAGGACATAAACTTACTTGAAATCATCTCGCATCTCACACATGAACGAATTCCCGAACGGTATGTTAAAAGAGTTCAACAAGGTGTAATGAGACAGAATGGAGAAGGCTTCATCACTAACTGGAATCATTTGGTAGTCTTGTCCATGCCAAAGGTGCTGGAGCCTATGGCGTATTTGAAGTGACTGACGACATCTCTGATCTCACCAAAGCGGATTTCCTAAAAGAGGTGGGCAAGCAGACTAGCCTCTTTTGCCGCTTCTCGACAGTTGTAGGAGAAAGGGGATCTGCAGATAGTGTTAGAGATTCTCGAGGGTTTGCTTTCAAGATCTACACCCAAGAGGGAAACCTTGACTGGATGTTCTTCAGTACGGTAAGACTTCCGCATCTTCTCTCCAAATCTACCATGAAATAGTTTGTGGACTATACTGATATATTAATATTTGTAGCCTACGTTTCCAATCAGAGATGGCGGAAAGTTTCCTTCTTTCACCCACTGCCAGAAAAGAGAGCCACAGACTGGCCTCCGATCCGCCACAACTGTACGTTAAGAAATCTGAACTTCTGTTACTGTAGTGCAAACTAACCTCTCTTAGTTCTGGGAGTACGTTGTCCTTCATCAAACGCCTTTTGACTCTATCGTTCTCCAACTGACTGGCACTGCCACATAGTTTCATGAGCAGCAATCCCGAGACATTCAATACCCTAATGCTGATCTTTAGCGATTGTGGTACCCCGAAGTCATACCGCCACTCTAATATCTTTAGTGTCAATGCCTACAAGTTTGTGAGAAACGATGTGAGCTTGACCCAAATTTCTAGACTCCTTATACAAAGTGAAACTGACGGATAATTTTAGTCCTTCGCCTATGTCAGAATTCACCTCCGTACCTGCCTCCCCGATGGAACTCTCACGCAACAAGAAGCCCAAGATCTCGCCGGCCGTGACCCTGATGCTTTCACTAGAGACTTACATGATAGCATTACTAAAAAGGAATATCCTTCGTGGGATGTGTATGCCCAGGTTGTCAAACCAGAAGATGTGGCCGGTTTTCCTGTAAACATTTTCGATCCTACCAGAAGATGGCCTGAAGATACAAATGTTGATCCAAAGGCTGCACCGCTGAGAAAGTTTGGGAAGATCACGCTGAATGAAATCCCGACAGACGAATTCGGCGAGGTGGAGCAGGTTAGCTTCTCACCCACTGCCATTGTTCCCGGGTGGGATGTTAGTGCCGATCCAAGTAAGTTTTCGTCGCTATAGCAAGTAGTCATCAGTATTTCTCAAAAATCTTTCTTTCCAAGAACCTAACTGTTCAAATCATAGTCCTCCAAACTAGGCTTTTTGCATATGGCTCGGCTGCCCGGTATCGTCTAGGCATCAACTTCCACCAGCTTAAAGTCAATAAGTCAAAATATGCCTTTAACCCTACCAAGCGTGACGGAGTTGGCTACGTCAACAGCTTCAATCCTCCAGTACAATCCAACTATATTGCCAACGATGGCGCATCAAGCTTCACCACCGCAGATGCGGACTCATGGACTGGTAAAATCACGGGGTTCGAGAGCCAGATTAATCCTGATTCAGACTACCAACAGCCAGCAGAGCTGTGGGCACAATTTAAGCTGAATCCCCCGATGGCTGATCATTTCGTTTCCAACGTGGCAATGAATCTGAGCACTGCCACTAAGGAGGTGAGGGACAAGACATATGGTAGGTTAGGTGATCTTGCTGAAGTGATATGGTGCTGATTGCGATTTTAGCTGTTTTCTACAAAATTGCTACTGACTTGGGGGACGATATCAAACAAGAAACGGAGGCGCAGGTCCCTTCGGAGTGCAACTCGGGATGTGCGATGCCGAATACAGGTGGTGTGGGAGGTTGTTGAGAGCCTACCTAGGTAGCTCTACCGGTAGCAGTAGTTGACTCCCGCTTTGACCATGTCCATATTCTGATGATTTCTGTCTGGATGTGTTACACACTCTTTTTGTTTCTACATTGCGTCACGACAGCACTTAGTGCGTATGTATGTCAACGGACGCCAAGCCCCTCGTTAAATAGCAAATGCCAAATTGTTTAAGAGCCATGTCCGAGAATATATTGCTACCTTAAGGTTGTGAGTAAATTACCAAAATCGTGCTGTAAGGAATATTATTTTCAAATAATAACTATCTCTAGAACATTAAGGTAGTGATAATTTCGTAAAGTTGCCAACGGGAGGGTAGCTATCCATCAGCAGAGAATTCACGGAGAAACCCGCATGGGTTTTTCTCCATGTATGTTCTCCGAGCTCCCCAATGCCAGCTACTCCCCCGCTAAATAAAGGGTAGTCTGCGGGTCCGAAAGAATTTCTCCGTTCTGCTTTCGAGAAGATTCCAACTCTCTGATTAGCTGGAACACCCTAGTTTGCCACCATCACGCTACTCTTAATTCAGGGGGGGAGAGGGGGAGAGAAGCACTTAATTGCAGACCGATTAAGCAAAGTTCGTGCATGGTGCAACGTAAGCACACCAAAGCCGGGCGCAGCCTGCGGTCGTATTAACCCCGGGCCGCTGTTGTATCAATACCACCTGCAGTCAGCGACAGTTTCGTTACCTTGAGAGCACACTAGGAACTCACGGTGACCTTCGTGTCTACTTTAGGTCCTATCACGATGCATCGTGACAACGCTTGGTCTGGATGGTTTGAGCAAGACTGGTTTGGACGAGGCTGGCTTAGAGGAGAGTTTGCGTTTAGACAGTTCGAGGCTAGTTTAGACACTTAGATACTTAGTGCTATACGCACGGGAATACGATATAATCCTGGTAGCTAGCGCACTAGTAGTTCAATAACTTAATGGCTTTTATATAAAAAGCCTCGAGCTTCTATTTCAACTCTTTTCTCTTTTTTTCTATAATTTAAAATTATTAAATTAATTCTCAACTAATAGAGAAAAACTTAAATTTATATATAGAGCTTTAATATAACTTGTTGTGATGAGGTGAATGGATCTATATAACTACCTCTAGATAGATTCCTTGCCCCTACCCACAGACTCCGCCGATAAATCTTCTATCATAATTATGACCCCCCTGACAAGATAGAAGCCTCATGATGATTCCCCAGCTTTCTTAGATTACATCGTATTCAAAATAGGATGCCGGGCCTACGTTATACAGCAGAGCACGAAGCACCAGGTTCCCTTTTAGGGCTCACGACCAAAATCTCCATGCAGGGCACCCTTAACTGGGGGGGTTTTTTACACTGCCGCTGATCCGGTCGAATAGAATAATAGGCTGTTTCTCTCCTACCTGTGTGGCACCTGTTAGAAGATGGGGCTTACTTAGGACTGCTATTAAGAATGCAACGTTAGAATCTAGAGAATTATCCCGGGCCCTAGACTATGTAAAAGAGAGCATTCCAATCCTAAGATTTGGTAATAATATATCAAGGCACTTAATCGTCATCTAATCCGGTATCCTAGAAATTCTAAGCACCACAAACACTTCCTTTTCTACGAAATATCAACTTAGGAATCCATTACCAGAGCGATCATGTCTCCCTTCTACGCCTACGCAATCCAAGTAAGTATCTCTCTTTCATGCCCCTCGTAGCCCAGTGCACTGACGACAATTTCAGATAGTCTCCTCGACTACTAGCTCATATCAAACAGGTGGCGGTAACTATGTGATTACATTCACGACTCGGGATGTGGCAGACGAGTGGTGGAGGGCAATCACCGACGCCGCGAAGACGGACCAACAATATAAGGAAATCACACGGGTCACTATACAGCACTACACATACAGCAACTCAAAGATTAACATTGCTTCAACCATCACACCCCCCAACAAAGCACAGAGCTTCTATGACAAAGTCTTCTTCACGCCCTTCTCGGGATCTTTGAGTGTGATTCCTACCAGAACCCTCACAGACCACGTCAGTAGGAAAACGTAAGTACCCACCTACCCACGCCCTGCTGCACATATTATTATGACAAAAGCAGACATAAACTAACCCTTTACACCCCCTCCCTAGATATTTCATCCGCTCTGCTGTATCCCCCACTACCTTCTGGTACGTCAACAGCAAGAAGAACGTCGTCACCTCCCAAACTCGACGCACCCGCTTCCGCATCTCCTTCGCCGACAACGACAAGGACAAGAGCAACAACATAATGATCGACACCGACGGCATCAAGATAACTCTCGCCTACGAAGATTGGTGTCGCGATAACAGCACCTCCATCTTCGCACAAGCTGACGGAACGCTGTCGGTGCAGAAGAACGGCACAAATTTTAAGTTTAGGGATTTTAAGGAGGGGACTTTTGAGATGAAGGAGATTGCGACGGTGATGGGTGATGATTGTGGGGATGATGGGAAGGCGGTTGTGAAGACTACTGAGGGGGAGGTGTGGGAATTGGTGTAGCTTTTGTTTATTTCTCTTAAGAAATTACTGTGTGCTCTTGTACCTGCTTGAATTGTGACTGGGAAAGCGATGGATGAATGTTTGATGGATTTTGAGCATGAAAATTTCTAACAGGAACGTAGCTAGCCTAGAATCTTGGAACGTAGCTTTCTAGTAATATGGAATCTTTTATTTTGTCTTATATTTGGAGTGAAGACGAACAGCCAGCATAACATAAGTGCTTGCGCACCTGTAGGTAATATTACTCCAAAGGCACTATGCTGTGCCTGTAGGCTTAGCTAGAAGATAATTTGAAGAGCTGGCTTAGTAATAACCCTAAACTCTAGCAGGGAAAGAGCCAGGAGTAGAGGAATCAGATAGTATAGCGCCTTTAGTAGTAACAAAATTTGGTGCAAACCAGCTGCCTCCACTATATCAACACTAGTAGTTCCACCAGGCTTAGCTATACCTTCACTAGCAATATTGTCACGGAAATGGTCACATGACGCACAGGTAGCATGGACTACACTGAGATTTCTCCGTATGTGGCCTGTGGAGCTCACCGTCGCCTAACGACAGTGAGTATCCGGATCAGTGAGAATGTGGGGTATATAACTTAACCTAATTGAGCATCTTGCTCACTTCCTCTCCCTTCTACCAAGCTCACCTAAGCCTATAAATAATGGCTGGGAAGCTCAGTTGAAGGGAGCGACACTATCCCCTTCACAGCTTCTCTTCCGCGAGCAATACGATGAGGTGAACCGCACCTTTATTAGCCTTCTCGCGATTCGATAGTCATTAACGATCTTGGCAAAGATTCCCAGCTGACTGTAACGTACCATCAACGGACCGGCATCGATATTTCCTCCCTTAACCATGATATGATACTCCTCAAGGCTGTCGATGCCGGTCTGGTGCCTCACCTGGAACGGCTGCCCTCTCGGCAGAAGGCGGCTGTTGTACGAGGCCTGTATCTGGGGGCGGAATTCAATTTTGGTCAGCTCGCCCATGCTGAGAATGCTCCTAGTTGTTTGATAGCACTGCAGGATATACGCGGCCAGTTATATGCTTTTCAATTACATTTCTTGGAGCAATTACTCGACATTGCCTGGATTGCGGATCATTTAGATTGGTCATATGCAAAAAAGCTAATTGAGCCTATTCCTCAAGCCTACCAGTCTGCGCACGGCGCTGCAACCGGATGTCACTACTAGCTCTATCTCTCCTCATGATGCCTACAACCGCATTCTCATTAACCGCACCCTAGCTCTCCAAAAGAAGGGTTTCCGGCACCTTGAAATAGTTAATTCACAAGATCGGGCGCTGATGCGCTTGCTCAGCATGGGAGGCGTCGATAGCCTCGAAACAGCTCAGTTATTTGACGAGGCATGGCAGGACCTTGAGAACCCCACTAAGGATAGTCTTGCGCACACGCTGAATATGGATGGGTCGCGATAAGAGCCAGCCATTCAGCCCACCTACATGTCTGCCCTTCTCACTTAGGTCGTTGATGCCGGTGGTCTAGGGACACTAGATGAAAAGAAGAGGTCGTTTCATAGCGCCCTCCGTTACCTGACACGCGTCATGACTTTGGACACTGAATATGATGGTCAGGGGTCTGTGATTGAGCAAAATATTATGGATGTGCTAAAAGAGGCTGTTCAGAGTCCTCATTTCCAGGAAAATCCTACTATACTAGAGCGAGCAATGGTACAAAAGGGTATAATTTGTAATAAATGTACATCAATCATTTTTCCTCTGCAGTATACTTAGTTCTGCTTGCTTCGAACAGGCTAGGTAGTTTAAAATAACGAAATATCAGCAGTAAATCCTTTCTTAACCTAAACTAAATTGAGATTGAAATATTGAGGCTCAAGCAGGCAAAGACGTAGCTTTTCCCGCTTTCCCACTCTTCCACTGCCCCAAAGTTTTCTACACAAATCATAATTGATATTTCTTTCATTAGTTGTGAGGCTGCAGTCTGTATTGCCGGTGGTAGGCGATCTGCGGGCCCATGACCATCACATGCTATGCTTTTTTTTTCTATTTGTCAGGAATGATCGAAATGATATCCGAGCACATATTGAATAGTAAGGTAGCTTAAGCTCTACAACTCTACTGCTTCCCCAGCCTTCTCAGCTGCTTATGGTGATGCGGGGCTTATATTGACCAGGGATATCAGTTCTCTCGGGTCGTACAGAGCAGGCTTCGGCAGTTGTCTCAGCTCCAGTCTAGCCTGCTATTTGATTTACAAAATAAGCTTTTCTACGAACATGAACCAGTCAAGCGCAGCCACGACAGATCGATGTGATTGTAACGTTTGAATTGTGGATCGTGAGAGATACCATGAGAAGTTGGCCCTTTAAGGCTACAGTAGCTGATGGTTTTTACTATCCGTCCGCCGCTAACCTTATACAAATTTTACCGAGAATCGGAAGCCTATTAGTTAGATAACCTTAAGTTCAAGGCTATAAGACAAGAGTCACTTAAAATTAAGCTCTATTACTAACGTACGACCCCACTTAATGAATCACCCCATATAAATGAATCACTTTTACCCTTTTTACACTTCAATTGGGAATTCAGCCACAACAACGATTAAAATTAAGTAAATCTATGTAGAAGTAACTAAAGCCGGGTCTATTAAATGATTTGGGTAAGTTCTTTTATTATGCCCAGGCTCCTGGCATATACTACAACGTGGTTGAGTTGGACCATCTCCTTCAGGATTCTCCTCACCGGAACGACCATTGCTTTTAATTTGGGTAACTAGATCCTTCCGGGCTAATATTTGTGTTGCCTCTTCTGTAGTACATGCCTCTCTTCGTTTTAGTTCGATTCGGGGAGCCTTTCGACATTTACTAAGATCTCGATTCGCAATGCGTAGTCGTTTGTTGTCAGCATGCAAAAGGACTACCTTATGAGCCATAGCCTCAGTGGCCTTCGCCAGTGCTTCAATTGCCTCAAAAAGAGGTGTAGGATATTATGGGGGGTATGCGACGACCATGGAGGGGAGGAACCAGGAGTAGGTGATGGCGTTCGGAGACGAATGTTCAACTTAGAGATGACTTCTTGAGGATTAAATGATACTAATCCAGCACCTAACTACTATACACTTGGTATTTGTTACAACGGATTAGTAACAGCGGCCGAATCGCGAGCATTTAGGCTATGGTAGTAATATAGATACTAGAGATTCAGCTGTAAAATACCACGGGGATCTAGGTAGTCTAGGAAGCCTCAGGTTCTAGATCAATATTAGTTATAGGGAAATCTAGATTATAGGATGTAAACCCTAGAATAGTGTATCCTAGGAGGAGTAGAAATAAGGAATGGAAATAGGTCTGGCTAGGATTAGTAATACTTTAGGGGATTAGTCTCAGGACAAAAGGGTAGTTAGGAGAATGGGAGTCTAGGGACAAATGTTATGTAACTCAAAGCTAATCGATTTATCGATTGACTTATTGATCAACTTGTTGGTTGATTTCAGGACGAAGGTTTATATAGGGAATGGGTTTCATTATAATATAAAGCTTTGTATTCAAAAACAATTATTAGTTTTATTATTATAGTTATAAGAAATGCAATCAATTACCACCTTATTGAATTCCTATTTGAAGTCTAGTCTAAATCACCTCAAGAGATTTCTAGCTACTTCCATATAACCCTAGAAGCAGCTCCTATAACACTTTGAGCATTATTTTTGTTTGAAATATTGATTCAATAAACCATTACTAAATATGGTATCCAGAAATATCGTTATAGGTTAGTCTATACTAATAATAAACACTAACAATATTAAGATAGCTAATATTCTAAAGGAGATCATTATCAACGAAACCCTTAAAATCGCTTTATTAGATAAGTATCAAAATAGTCGATAGGAACTTAATACTTTCCTTTTACAATTAGAAATCTATTTTCGATTCAACAAGGACAAGTTCACAGCTACAGAATCCAAAAGCGTATAGACTACATTCTATCTCCGAGGAGAAGTAAATAAATAGATTCAATCATATTTGTAAAACTATTTCGAGTATAATAATCAGGATTATATACAACTTATTCAAACAATTTTTAATAGTTTTGAAGGATTTAAGATAGAGATTTATAGAATCTTTGAGAACTTTAATAAGTTAGAGATAGTAAAAGATAAGATCTTTAACCTTAAGCAAATAAGATCAATATTAAAGTATGCTATAGAATTCCGAAGATATATAGAAATAACTAAGTGGAATAACACTGCTATTATAAATCACTACTGTAAAGGACTCAAATCAGAAATCAGGCTGAAATTAGAAAGATCTGTTGAGAGTGTAGACTTGAACGATCTAATTTAGAACTTTATCGAATTAGATAATTGTTTTTATAGGTATTGACAAAGTCAAAGATTATACAAACCCTAAGGAAATCAAAAGCAAAGACATTATTGTAAGAATAAGAGTAAATTTTATTATAATTTATAAAAATACAAAAACCTTATAGAACTAGATACTACATATTACAAAAACGGAAATGATAATCCAGAAAAGAAATAAAGATGAGAAAATAACTTATGCTTTGAATATAGAAAAACAAGGCATCAGACAACAAAATATCGAAACAAGAAAACAGAGAGTAAGAAAAGCAACTTTAAGAATAAGTTCAGCAAGGGCTAACTTAATACCACTTTCATACTACAATTGTATGCTATTAGCATGATAGGGTTAGCCACATTATCACCAGCTTATGAAAAAGAACTTGAAAAAGAAAAAGGGGTCGAGTATCTCTCATAGATAAACAAAGATCCACAGTTAGGAGAATTATAATCTATTTAAGGCATTGATTAATGGAACTATTGTATTTGGAAATTTGGAAATACAAACAAAGGAATTATAAACAAGGACCTCAGTGTAACAGATGCCGAAGAGGGCGAATCTTACAAGATTCGATATATTGATTAGTATCGAATTCTATAGTTTGGAATTACTACAAATATATCATTTGTAGAAAGAACCAGTGCTGATCATTTCTAATGGCCAGATCAAGAAGAACTATAGGAAATGTTTTATCACTATATATCTAAAAGAAATGAGAATTAGATTCTATTTTTATATAGAAAAGTGGAAGAGGAACATTGGGTCCAGGTTCAAGCTATATTACCACTATTAGTTGTAGGTACAATAATGAGAGTTACCTAAGGGAACTACTAATATACTTTATGAAAAGACTTACTTAATAATAAAACTAGATCAGGAATGAATACAATCTATTTAGAGGAGGAAGAGTCTTGATAAGTAATATTTATAGATGAAATCATTTAGGATAGTAAGGATAATTAAACTATATTATAATTGAATGCTATAAAACAAGCAGATTAAATATACTACAAGATCAAAATAAACGAACAAATATAGTAAGCCATAATCGATTCAGGGGCTATAGGAAATTTTATTATATCAAAAGCTGCAAAATACTTAGAAGTTCTATTCTAGAAGAAGCAGAATCTCTATCAATTGCAATTAGTTGATAAATAGCTAGTAGGATCTGATGGGAACGTTTTATAAGAGATATGATTAGTACAAATAAATATAATTCAATATTTGGAGGTTATATAGCTTGATATTGTATTATTAGGTTAACAATAGATCATTTTAGGAATGCTATGGTTGAAAGTATATAATCCCAGAATAGATTGGTCACAAGGAATAATGATATTTGATTAGTGCAAGAACGGTTATAACAATACGTTCAAGGCATCCGCGAGATGTAACATGTGCCAAGAAAAGTTGAATACGAATAATATCAGTGATGTAGGACATCCAGTCTAGGGTTCTCCATTAAGAGCAAAGGCCAGTATGTTACGAGCGACGTAACATAAGCACGAGACTTGGGCGCCAGGTCACGTGGTTGGCTCAGTCTGCCTCAGCGAGGTAGACACTGAGCCATAAAAGAACAAACAAACCAGTACTAAGCCATACTAATCACACTAAGCAAGAAGATCTATATAAGAGAATGGGTTTTATTACAATATAAAGCTTCATGCTCAAGAATAATTATTAGTTTTATTACTATAATTACAAGAATTGCAACCAATTACTAACCTCATTGAATTCCTACTTGAAATCTAGTCTAAACCACCTCGAGAGATCTCTAGCCACTTCCACGTGACCCTAGAGGCAGCTCCCGTAACACAGTATACCTCCTCTACAAATGCAGAAGCCAATAATACGGCAGGAAATCGTAATCAAGGTAAAGGAGCCTAACTATTATTCTAAGCAATTTTTTGGTATGCACTATTAGTAGTAGCATAGATTGACAGGGGAGTGGTGGCATAAGCAAAAAAACGATTTTATGTTATTACTCTAAATTCGATAAAATATTGATATTTTCGAAAGCTTTGAAATAAATTTAGATAAAAAATTAATTGAATTTTAATTATCTGAAATTAGAATTGAATTATCTTTTGAATTGAAGATTCTATACTAAATTAAAAAAAACAATTCAATTAAAAAGATAATAGTAATAAAGGTGAATAATAGCATCGGAAATAAAGAATAAGAAAGTAGTGACATCAAGAATAAAAGTTAAGATAATTAAAATAAACAAAAAATCGATCTCATACCACCACTCCAAATTCAACAAAATATTGATATTTTCAAAAGCTTTAAAATAGATTTAGATAAAGAATCAATTGAATTTTAATTATTTGAAATCAGAATTGAATTATCTTTTGAATTGAAAGTTATATATTAGATTGAAATTAATCTTTCAATTTTGTAAAATTATACAAAATTCCTTAAAGCTTTAATATTTTTGTAATGATTTCTTAGGGTTATTGTTGTAGCAACGAATAGTAAATAATCAGATTTATTTACATCAAAGCTTTCATTCTTTTTTTCATTTTTTAGAATTCAGTTCTATATCAAATCTTTTAAATCTTTTAACTCTTCAGTTTTCAAATCTTCAATCCTTAAATTTCCAATCTTCAAATCTATCAAATTCATTATCTTTTTGAATCAATATTATCAATAATAGTTAATTATCAAATCTCCCTTTCCTTTTCTAATTCTTTCGAATTTGATATTAATAAATTATTTAGTGATTTCAGAGATTTTGGGGATTTTAAGGCTAAGTTGACCTTTCAAAAGATTGATGAATTATCATTTCTTTTTTACTATTCTGTATTTCAATTTGTTCTTTGTGATATTGTATGAACATTGATCATATAGTGAATAGCTTTAATTCATCAGCTACTGTATTACAAGCCCTAAGCGAAAGCGAAAGAGACTAGCTCTTTCAGTAGGTCTATATAAGACCTACTACTTCCTGTACATAGCTAGCTCTTTAGA
>PQXN01000566.1:0-12889 GCA_004786275.1 Botryotinia convoluta
TTAATAAAGAATTAATATTTTCTTTATTCCTTTCCGGCCACCCCGGACTAAAAGCTCCTACAGGATCTTATCTTATCGATCTGTATGATCTTATCTTATCGATCTATATAATCTTATCTATTCAATCTATATAAATTACTTTGAATGTTTAAAAGAGATAAATATTATATTGTTATTTTTTAATTCAAACAATAATTTTAAACCCTTTTTTTATATTAGATTTAGTATTTCAAGAAATTATAGAACTTTCAAATAATAAGGAAGTTGATATTTTAAAAAATAAGAGGGAGAAAATGAAAACTAGGAATAAAAGTGGGCAAGCAATTATAATACTAATAAAATTTAAAATTTAATTATTTTATGATTTTATATAATAATACTATATCATATTATAAATATTCAAAAGTTTCAATTTAATATCTTATAAATTATAATTATTATTAAATATTGAAGTTGTAATAGTAGTGAATTTGAGGTTGTGCAAGATGTAAGGACATCGGTTACCTAATCAGTAAACATGTGACTGCTGCTCTCTTCAAACTATTGACATCAAATAGCAACTCTTGATACATGACTTCCAACATGCCTTCCAATTTTAACTTACGTGTGCTCCGTTAATATTCTGTAAGGATCAAAAGGATAGCGATTAAATTCAACACTTGTCGAATTACTAATATTCAGGGTCCTCAACACAGCGCTTGCACCGCACCATAAGCTCAACTAACCTACGCGAAATTTCGACCCATCAGTCTGAGCTTACCTATCTCTTGGCACCATTTCTTTGATCCTTAATTGTTATCTCGTTGTTCCTTACAAACGTAACAAACCTGACCAACCAAACCATCTCAATTGTAGGAGGATAGATTAAGGGCAGGAATTAATGGTGCAGTCCTGTACTATGAGTGCGACACCGATCATCCATCGAAGAAGAAGAACATACCCTGCGGAAAGCCGATGACGATGAATGGTTATTCGAAGGGCAAAGAAAAGGAGAAGGACAGATATCTACCTGCGAGGAGAAGGGGAGGAGAATCGGGAAAATGGCTCGATGTGGTGGCATACGGAAGTTCTAGTGCCCTGTTGGCTTTGATCCTGAAATATGCTGTTTCAGGTCAATACTGGAATCTGAACTTCTTCTTACTGGCGCTTCAGGTATGCTGTTTTAAGAAAAGCTTCGTGCCTTGGCAAAATGCGCAAACTGACATTGGGTTTTCAATAGTCAGGAACCGCTATCGCAGTGATATGGTTATTAAAAAGGGGCGGATATCTCAAGGAATTAGCCGGGCTAGAGTTCCAAAAATTGAAGACTTGTATGCGTTGCGCGACCTGAACGAATTGAGGATTGCAGATGCTAACTAAAATTCTATACAGGGCTTCCTCTAGCTGTATTACTCCTCGTCTCAAATTACATATCTTACAAAGCGCTTCAATGTGTTTCATTACCTACGTACATACTTCTTTCTACTACGACCATTTTTACAGTCCCCTACGTCGACAGCATTCTGTTTGGGACACCGATTCCTCCGTTCGCATTCAAATCTTATCTCCTAATATTCTCCGGCATAATAATATCAGTCATTGCGGAAAACGCGCATGCAGAAGCAAGCTATGGGGACCGACGACTCGAACAAACATTGGAACCTCAAGACCCTGTCATGATATTATTTCTTGGATATATTTTCATGGTCATACATCTTTTATTGTACAGCACATATGAAGCATGGAAGGCAAAGATTGTGCCGAATCTCAAATTTGGTCAATGGGATAGTATGTCTTCTCTCCTTGTAAGAACTTAGGGACGGCTGACTGACATTTCCTAGTTTTCCTATATAACCATGTGCTTATATTTATCATCGCATCAGCGCTTTCCTTCCTTATCGAGGATTTCTCTGACGAGAATATGAACGATTGTTTCCCATCTTCGATACGAACATCGACTATCTGGGCCATAATTTATACCTGCTTTGGAGTCTTCCCTGTAATATTCTATAACACCGCAATTGTTCAAAAATCATCGTCAAGTTTCCATTCGATTGTTGAAGCTTCGAGTAAAATGGCAATAGCCTTGCTAGGAATGTACATGTTTTCGAATCCGATAAACATGGGCAGTGTATCCGCTATAGTGATAGGATGCTCAGGCGGTATTTTAGGGGCGTGGTTAGAAGGAAAGCAGCAGCAGGATGCGAAGGGAAAACGGGTATTACCTGTTTGAAGAAGAACCTTTTGAAATAGACCGCTGTACAAGAATTCTTTTTGCCAAAATGGGAGGGGGAGCCAGGCGTTAGAGCATGGTGTTGGGTGCGACTTGTATACTTTCAGTATAAAACCACTGATCATATTACTTACATATTGTATAGAAATCACAGACAAAGATGATTGGAAACGGCCTAGTTACTCGCATCTCACTCGCTATGTGAAAATATGAGTATAAAGGTGGAAGAATTGGAAGTATCAGCTAGGTGTTTACTCTGTACGATAATGAATGTATATTTCATACCATCCGTATTTGAGCCTGGCCTTGTCCCGAGATGACTGGACAAATATTCTTAGAGCTGATAGGGAGACGAATCACCAAGTTCCAAAAGAAGAAAAGAATGCTGGATTCCATTTATTGTTCGCCCATATATAAGAGCATAACTCTCAGTTAGACACTTAGTAAAAGTCTTACTTGAGTATCTGAAGCACCTCTATTACTTTTCCTCTTCAACTTTCATATCACATAATCACCGGTACCTCACGAGGGAGGGGGGAGCGTTTCAGGTCGATGATGCTAGGTTTCTTGAAACCGGCTTGAGAGATATTTTGTTTATCTTTTCTTTTCTTATTTGATGAGGGTTTTCGATTATATGGATCGTTTCCGAAGAAAATAAAAATGGGTTGAGATATAAAGTTTAGCATGTAGTTCCCTGATGTTATTCTGTGATACCCAAGAGTACGATCAGGAAAGGACCACCGGGATGGCTGATACCCATCGCTAGCTTTTGAAAGGCTTACTACTTTTCCTTCTATGCATTTTTCATTTGATTGAAGTGTACTTGTGAGTTCTTCCCGAGTTAGTGGGAGGTAATGAGGTTCTTGAGGTGCCGGGCTGTCATTCTATATTACCTCATAATTGTAATTGTATTCACGATGCAAAGGAACAATATATTCTGCTAATCACACGGATGTATACATATATTCTCCGTATCTATATAATAGTCCCACCACTTCAAACACAACCAAAATGAAAACACAAAGCAATGCTGAATCTCACGAGACGACAACACACGATAGCGCAAAACATTTTCGCGGTACAGTCGATCTCAGTCCAATACGCCGATCCCAATGGTGGCGTAACAGCACTTCCATTGTTCGAATACTATCTCCTTAAATAGACTCGAGATGATGAGCGCACCAAACGCCATGGGGTATCCAAATCAAACAAACAGTCATGCAACCGCACCGGGCATTTCTGCCTTACTTTCCTCCACCGGAATCTCTGTAGGCGAGACCGCAGCTGGCTTGTCGTTCTTCAAAGCATCGACTTCGAAACTTTCCATAGGTCGCAAGCCCCATCTGTTGAAAACGACAGAGTCGACTCCCCATCCAACGGCAGGTGTTGTTAACATTTTCTCGCCGGTGAATACGGCGTTGGCACCGGCCATGAAACATAAAACTTGTTGTTCTTCGCTCAGTTCTCCTCTTCCGGCTGCCAATCGTACGATGGTTTTTGGCATGACGATTCGAGCTGTTGCTACCATTCTCAACATGTTTTCGAATTCCACCTTCTTGTTTCCTTCCAATGGAGTTCCTTTGATCGCCACCAGCATGTTCACAGGAAACGATTCTGGATGCGAAGGTAACGTAGCCACCGTTTCTAAAAGTCCAATATGATCACTCTTGTTTTCACCCAAGCCCAAGATTCCCCCAGTACAAACATTAATGCCCGCCTCCCTCACATTCTTGATTGTGTTCAATCTCTCATCATAACTCCTTGTTGTAATAACTTTTGGATAAAAATCTCTCGATGTATCCACGTTATGATTGTAAGCAGTCAAACCTGCTTCCTTAAGTTCCTGAGCTTGCTCCGCGTCAATCATTCCAAGAGTAACGCATACTTCCATGCCCATGCCACGAATTTCGCTAACCATTGTTTTAACATTTTTGAGATTGGTTTTACGACCACGCATATCACGCCAGGCGGCGCCCATACAGAAACGGGTGCTGCCATTGTCCTTAGCGATGCGGGCAGCGGCGAGAACGGATTCAACGGATATCATTTTGGAAGCTTTGAGACCGGTTTGATAGCGTGATGATTGGGCGCAGCTGGGTGTGAGGTGTTAGCATTATCGTCTGATGAATAACAGAAGATGAAAGCAAAAAAAGAAAATCCATCCATCTACATGGACAGTGTAGAACAAAACGACGACGATAACGGATATAAAACCACAGAGAACAAAGCAGACTCACTAAGAACAATCCTCAGAACAACCACCAGTTTTAATATTCAACAGAGTACACATCTGGATAGCTCCCGGTATGTGGAATTTCCTATGCAAACTACCTGCTCCCCAACATAACTCCATCAATGGTTTATCATAAATTGTCTTGATTTCTTCTCGCGTCCAGTTAGTGCGAGGTTCAGTTGCATTGAGAGCTTCTTGGTAAACATCTTTTTGAGATGTAACAGTGTTCTCTGTAGCTTGAGGAGGAACAGATGATACAGTGCCGTAGTTTTTGGAGTTCAGGGCTTGAAGACGGAGGGGGAGAGAAATTGAAGGGAGCTTGTGGGTGTTGGAGCGGAGGGGACGGAATAGGGTGGCCCTGAGGGTTGCCATGATATTGGAGTGAAGTAGAGATTTGAGGTAGGTATACACACTCTTCACCTTCTGTGAAGCAGGTAAAGTAACGCAAATTAAAGAAAAGAAATCAAAATCTCCGATAAATATCTACAACTTCCAAATCAAGCTACTGTCCAATAAATCCATCGCCATTACTACCTAACATTCAGCTAAACCAAATCGTGACTCAACAAAGAGACAAACAGGAAGGAGACAAGTCAAACGTAGACACCAAGCTAAGTGAGGGGTTTATTTACACAACTCATTCATGTAACCCCAGATGATCCAGCGGGGCAGCTCAACAAATTATATATCCGGGAATTGTCCACTTATCAATTGTCTAATCTGATTGGCGAGGAAAAGCGAGAAATTCCCCGCTGTCACGACGTGAAGGTGGATCGGCCCGTGCAGAAGCTTGGGCTGAGTGATCCTTGGCATTGCCGAGGTAAGAAATGGAGAAGATCTTCCGGAATTCGCATCGGCGTTTGTAGTAGCACCGAGAAGGTAAACTCTGTTATATTGTTGGAATTTGGTTGGATGGCTATAGTTGGTTGATGGTTCTTCAAATAGACGCCAATATAGTAAAGGCTCTTAGCAACAAGATTACAGTATCAGTGAGAAAATACTAACCGAGAATTAAGTAGTAACAATCATGTGTGAAGTCCGAGGCTAAAGTTCGTAGTGATAGCATAGCATTGGCGTTGAGACCCGAGTGACAACTGGTAGATAGGAAGTCTTGGTCTGTTAATTATCCGTTGGTCCATCTTATTAATCACCCCGTTGAAGAAGCTCACAGATTTCTTGGGATGTTTTAGACCTCAAGGTATTCTCCGCTCTAGAGTTGTGTTATCCATTAGTTTTGTTTCGGAAAAGAATGTCTGATTTGATAGCTGATTCTAGATCATACTTGGCTACATCCTCGGTTTCTCTTGGTCTGCTTTGCTGTATTGTGATTTTATATTGTTGTGTGAAGATCTTAATTTAAGTTTACGATGTGGCTTCTTCACGCGGTAGACCTATAGCTTTGCTCTCTCTGTTGTAGTCTTCCCTTTAAAACTTGCACCTACATCGGCGCTATTGATCCCCTGAACATCCACCGTTGAACTAGATATCGGCGGAGAAAAAGTCGCCAAAGTCTCATCCACCTGGCCCTTCACTCTCTTTTCCATTACCTCAATCCAATCTTTAACACACTGTACCAATCCCTCAACCTCCTCAAAAGTATTCCCAGCATGCAAACAAATCCTAACTCTTTCACTTCCCTTCTTAACCGTTGGACTCATTATAGCCCGTACATTATAACCCGCTTTTTGACAAAAAGCAGCTAGATCCTTGGGTTCAGGTGTTTGAAGAGAAAATATGGGTGTCCAGTTTAGATCCTCGGTGTATGGTTTGGGGTTTTTGCGCTGCGGTCTGAGGTAGAGAGAATGGGGAAGTTGGGAAAGTAAAAAAGTGAAATGATGTGAGAGAGAACGAACATTTGATTGAAGGGGGGCTGTGGAAGAGGACATGAGAAGAGAGTAAGAAGCGGCGATTAGAAGGAGAGAGGGCGTGGAGAGAGAGGTGCTATAAATGAGGGGGCGTGCGTAGTTGAGGAGGTAGTGACGTGTCAATGGAGTAGTTAGAATGATAGCTATTTTGATCTTAGTATATTCATCATCAAGTTGCGAGATTAAGTGAACAGTGAGAAATCCAATAAAAAGGAGAGATGAATAGCATACCACCATTTCCCGCAAGTGCCTTTCCAAAAGTATGCAATCTCGCAAATATTTTCTCCTCCAGCCCTAATTCACAAACTAATCCCCGTCCATTTGGCCCATAAACACCAGTCGAATGTGCTTCATCTACCACAATATATCCTCTTCCTCTTTCAGTGACTCCTCCTAACGCAAAAAATTTCTCGACAGTGTCGACCAAAGAGTGCAGAGGACATAAATCTCCATCCATACTATACAAACTTTCCACCGCCACAAATACGTTTCTCTCCCCTCCTTCTCGTTTTACACTATCCAGAACCCTCCGCAAATCACAAACATTGTTATGTTCAAAGGCAATAAATCCCCTAGAACGCGATCCTCTCATCCCTTCATGCACACTAGCGTGGATTTGTTCATCGTAGACGATGACATCTTCTTTTTGAGGAACACAAGCAAAAAATGCAGAATTAGCATCAAAACCTGAGTTGAAAAGAAGAGCACCAGAGCCGAGATGCGGAGAGCGATGAAAGGTAGAAATTTGAGATTCAAGATCAAGTGCGAGGGGAGAATTGCCGGTTAGAAGACGGGAACCTGTACTACCTAAAGTTGGCGGTTTTGGTTTTGAAGATGGTGATGAATCCACGCATGTTGGAGGTGATAAATGAGATCGGAGAAGTGAGAGATACTCATTATGTAGAAGTGCAGATGTAGAGATTGAGAGAAAATCGTTAGATGAGAAGTCGATTGGTGTAATACCAGATGCAGTTTGTATGGTAGATGGTAACGATAGATTTCGGAGCGAGGATTTCAGAGCTCGGCGTTTGAGTGCCGAGGTCATTGATTCTTCCAGTGTAGGCATTTTTGGTTTGCTATAAGATAAATGTGTGATGTGTAATTAGAACTGTGGTAACATTGTACAGATGGATACAGGTAAAGAGATGATATGATTTGATTCGTGAGTCATGACTTCTCGACTCGGGTCCGATGTTCAAAATTTGTTGAAGTGACATACTGTATCCAGAACCGATACATTAGCAGACTTGGAGAATACGTGCCAGCATGGATATTTCCCGCAGATCACATTAGCATGGGTTTAAGCTATTGTGGAGATAACTCAGGGGTAAATAGGAAGATTGGCCAATCGGATAAACATTTATTAGTCATTTATGCAAGCGACCCCACCATGCTCTACTCACCCCTCAATGTTCGAATTTCAATCAGCGATTGACTCAACTCCGAGCTTCTTTTCACTTGTTCGACTGTTTCCTTCCCCTCCCTTTTGTCAAAATGTATAAACCACCACCCTCTCTCCTTTCACGCTCGCTTCCTGTCTATCATCTAACGGCATCCAACACATCCTTAGGGAAGACTATCTTTTCAACACTTCTCTGTCGACAAATGCTCGCCAAAAAGCAAATCCCATATTATTTGAAGCCGGTTTCGACAGGACCATTGAGTGAAGCTGACGATGTACATATTGAGAAATTTGCAAAGGGTTCAAAAATAGCATGCTTATTTAGATATGGGGAAGCTGTTAGCCCGCATATAGCGGCAAGGGGCGTGAAGGTGTGTTTAGTAACTTTCTTCCATAATCAGGAGAGGTTCAATTTGAGCCTCATTTTACGAATCTTGATATTCTATGTCCAAATAGTATTATCTGATTTTAATTGTTGGAAAGAATATATGATCGAGGAATTCCCCTTCGCTAACTCGGACACACGTGCAGCCACCAAATGATCACGAGATTGTTACAGCAATCTCAAATCAAGTTCAGAAATGGACAAGAAGTAATGAAAGGAGAGGAGAAGGAATGATAATAGTGGAAGGTGCTGGTGGCGTACATTCGCCAACACCTTCTGGTACAAGTCAAGTAGATGCACTGAGGCCTTTGAGGATGCCAGTGTTTCTCGTTGGTGATCCGAAATTAGGCGGGATTTCTGCAACGATTAGTGCTTGGGAGAGTATGTGAACATTCCTGCTCGGATAAAATCTGAAGGAAACCGTAAAATCACTCTCGAAATTGTACTGGACTAATGATGAGATAGGTTTACATCTTAGAGGATATGACATAGACTCCGTCTTGATATTCCAAGAAGAGAAGTACGGAAATTATGCATATCTATCTAAATACTTTCAAGAAAGGGGTGTAAACACAACAGTCATCCCGCCTCCACCAAATCAATTACTAAATCTCCAAGAAGATGAAGAGTCCATGTCTTCTTACTACTCGAGTGTTGCTCAATCCGGCGAGATTGAAGCTCTACTAGAAGCTTCCCGTCAACGAAACATATCACGAATTGAAGATCTGGAACAAATGGCCACAAAAGCTCACGAAAAAATCTGGTATCCATTCACTCAAATGAAGTATATCTCAGCGGATAAGATACTCCCTATAGATTCCGCATATGGAGATTACTTCCAAACTCTGTCAACCCAAAACGCATCCAAATCTGGAGAGCCAACCCGAGAAAATCTCCTTACGCCCACATTAGATGGTTCAGGGTCCTGGTGGACCCAAGGTTTGGGCCACGGAAATCCTGCCCTGTCTTTAGCCGCAGCCTATGCATCAGGCCGTTATGGACACTGCATCTTCGCATCCACCGTCCATGCACCCTCTCTCAAACTCGCTGAGCACCTCCTCAGTAACCTCAAAAATCCCCGCCTTTCTCGAGTTTTCTACTCTGACAACGGTAGTACCGGCATGGAAGTCGCTGTTAAAATGGCCTTGACTGCTACTACTAAACATTACCGTTGGGGAAACAGTCCCGAAAAGAGTAGAGAGGTGGGAATTATCGGGCTGAAAGGTAGTTACCATGGAGATACCATAGGGGCCATGGATTTAAGTGAAGGAAGCGTTTATAACGAAAAGGTACATTGGTACAAAGGAAGAGGATTATGGTTCGACGTACCAAGAGTCTGGATGAAAGATGGAAAATGGGTGGTTTATGATGGAACCGGCCAGAATACTGAGGAGACATTTGATGAATTGGAAAGTGTGTTCAGTTTGCAGAGAGATAGTAGCGAGCTGAAGGAAAAGTATGAGCAACATATCTTAGCCGAACTTCGAAAGGCCAATGAGCAGGGAATGAAATTCGGTGCCTTGGTTTTGGAACCAATCATCCTTGGGGCGGGGGGTATGTTATTTTGGTAAGTCAAATATTGAATTCTTCCCCAAGCTACTTTCTGACAAAAGTTGAAGCGACCCCCTTTTCCAACGCACCTTAACCAACGTTATCCGCAACATTCCTGAGCAACTATTTGGCGAAGCCAATCCTCCTCCTGAAGGTCATGAGTCCTCCCCAACCCAATGGACCGGACTCCCCATCATCCATGACGAAGTATTCACAGGTCTCTACCGTCTCGGACACTTCAGTCCCTCTACACTTTTACACACTCACCCGGATATCTCAGTTCACGCCAAGTTGTTAACCGGGGGTCTACTACCCCTTTGCACAACCGTCGCTAGCGAGAGCATCTACGAAGCATTCCTCGGCGATGAAAAAAGCGAAGCACTTCTACACGGACATAGTTACACCGGTCATGCCGTAGGTTGCGAAGTCGCACGCGTTGGTCTCGAAACCATGGACAGACTAGACAGCGATAAAAATGGCGCATGGGAGGGATTTAGAAATGACTGGGATCCCGAAGCCGGAAAACTCGTTTCTAAATCTGCAATAAAGGTGGAGAATGCAAGTGAGAACAACCAGGTCTGGAGTATATGGAGTAAATCCTTTGTCACTTCGATTTCGCATCTGGAGTCGGTAGATGGAGTGATTGCTTTGGGTAGTGTGCTAGCTATCACATTTAAGGATGAGCAAGGAGGAGGCTATACATCGAGAGTCACAGAAACAGTGAGAGAAAGTATGTTGGATTGTAAGGTGGCAGGCATAGATGGGGAATGGAATATTCATGCGAGAATACTAGGGAATGTGGTGTATCTTATGGGAAGTCAAGTCATGACTCCAGAACAGGTTAAGAACATTCAAGATAGATTGGGAGGGATTTTGGGGTTATGAGTTGAGGGGAGCAAAGTGGAATGGTTATAATTACCTGAATTAAAGATCAAATCAAAATTATAAACTTGAGATAGATTGGAAAGTCTTGTTGGAACAAATATGGGAGTTCAGTGCTAGGTGAGATGCTGTGTCTAAATCATGCTTGGTGGACAACGCAATCCTTGAATCATGTAGCGCGAGCCGAATCTTGATATCATGCGCTAAGAGCTCGCGTAGGGAAGACTGACTGAACAATTACGTAGGTTGACTCATAATATTGTAGTCATGTAGACTGTAGTGGATGTTGATCTGTGGGATACAGGACTTGAATACTAGAAGAGAAGATATGTTGTTGAAATAAGTGTGATATTGGATGAGGCTAGGAATTGACACATCACATTTTCATTGTCCACCCGACAAAGAACACCTAAATGCTATTTGGAAATATGGTCAGGATAAAACTATCGTAAGAATGTTCAATTTTGCCTCGGATATATTCAGAGACCATTTGTAACGAAAGAAACATCAATATTTAAGACTTTCATATATATTGGATGTGTCTAGTCTGGTGTACGCTTAGTTAGATTAGGTTCTGGTAATCTCAAGGTTTAATTAATCAGATCTGACTAGCGAGTATAACAATCTCCTCAAGAGGTCTCGATCGCAAATAAAGCGCGTATCGAGCTCAATGTTCACTACGGTACCCAAGTCCTGACATGTAATTTTCATCATGGCATCACGTATTCCTTTGAAATTAGTGACTTGACTATGTTTCATTCGAAAGGCAATTATTGCAGCGTTAACTGCCGCTTGCGTGTTGAGTGAATTTGTCCCTATCTCAACTTGATACATCAAGTCCAGTGAGTCCCAGCCCTGCAGGTAAATGAAAGCAGAGAAAGCGACGTTTCTATCGGGGTAAGTATTATCATAGCAAATATCTCTGCAGTCCTCTGCTGAAGTGACGATGCACTTAGGAATTCGCTTCATCATTGAGATTAGAGTGGAGGTTTGAAGCGTCGCGGTAATTTGGAGCACTATTCGGTCATTAGCCATTGTACCAACAAATATTATCTCACTGTGACTCTTACCTTCCATTATGTCATACATCTAACGACCTCCGATCCAAGAGGGCTGTGCATTGATTATATCCCAGCTATCATTGCGCGATAGATCTGGCAAGCACTTTACCCACCAGTCTAATCTAATGTTTATGTGTAATGGATTCGTAACTCCTGGCTCACAAAAACTACGTACGCTAGCAGCGAATAGACCTCCAAACATTGCGATTTGTAAATAGGGTAGCATGGCTATATGTTCGGAATTCACTATGCGATTCATTCGTTGCCAATGAATTGAAACAAGTGACCTGAGAGTGGATTTCCGATCAACCAGGTCGCGGATCTCATCGAGGGTCAGCTTTCCCCTCTTCTTGCAGAGCTCAAACAATCCAAAAGTTCCTTCTGTTCTGAAGGATTCATGAAACTCAATACGATTTTCGGGTGCTACAAAACACACATAGAGTCAGTACAGACTGTCAGTTATACAGCTTCGAGTCACATACTCTGAATAGCCCATTCAACAATTTGACACGCGACACCAGCGATGAGGAAATGAGGCTTGGGCCCAGAAATCTCCAGGGAAGAAGCAGCAGCGAGCTCGAATAGCAATCCAGCCAACGGAGGATGTTCAGTGTAGATATCGTGCCTACACGCACCAGAAATCAGTCTTCGTGAACATTTATCCTCAGTCAATAAATTCCGAATACAACTTACAAAGTTTTACAACTGGACGAAAGATGAATGAAATCTTCAATGTTGTCGAGATAGTGTGGAAGAAGCAACAGAAGGTCGATAGAGCCCTTTGAGAGCGGGAATCCGTTGGTTTTACTCAAGTTTGTCATTGTCGCTGAGACTTGAAGGAGCTGTTGGAGAGCTGTTTCTTGGTTGTAGAGGAGAAGAGGAGAGATGGAGGATCTGTCGTGGGGGATATCTTAAGTATGTAACTCGATTGATACACAGTAGTGAATTTAATCAACCAAGTAGACCTCCACAAAAAGTAATTTAGTGCTAGCGCAAAACTGAGACAATTCATTTGTATGAAAATTCACACAATCAGCAATATTCACAACATGAATAATGGAATAATGTGTAAAGAGATATGGTTCCTGTGGTGCTAGAGAAGAGTGAGCTGGCCCCAATCAGTACTAGTAAGAGCTCTCATCCTCGTAGCTAGCTAGTACACTTAATTCAATCAATCTCCGAATCCCCTCAGATTCTAGCCTACGCTTACCGCATTATCCTGTAGAGAGTCATACTTGAAACGTGATGGCACAATAGGCATCACTCTTGAACCGACTCCGCTCCTTTGGTTGCGGGAA
>PQXN01000567.1:0-12862 GCA_004786275.1 Botryotinia convoluta
GCCACACAATCCTCCAATTCCAATTCCGAATCACTTGAACTATTCTCTAGCTCTTCTTCTTCAATCTCTTCTTCTGATTCTTCAATTGGGCGTTTGCGTGGCTATCCTCGTGGCTTTTTCTCCTTCGGTTTTTCCTCTACCTTATATACCATTTTCAATACTTCCTTAGTACTAAAGACAAATTGACCTTGTAATTTGACTCTTTTGTTTTTAGTTCTCTTCTTTCGAGTTTTAATTACCTCCTGAGCATTAGAGAGCTGTTTCCGAAGTAAGGCTATCTCAGCATTTTGAGATTCTACAAGCCTAATCATTCTCTTGATATATCAACGAGTTAGCAATACAGGAGAACCACTACTTGCTAGAGTTATATTAAAGATCTGATTTGCTTGCCTTAGTTCTGTTCCATCTAGAGAAGAACTTCTAAGTATAGATAAATCTAGATCTTGATTGAAGGTTCTCATTTGTAGAATAGAAGATTACTAGAAAGAGTTAAATAATAATAAATCAAGTACTTTTCGTAGAACAAAAGATACTAAACCAGCTCCTCTTCAACCAACTTTAATATTAAAAGAATTCAATACTTTTTTTCTAATATTTTGAAAGAGTTCTACCCATTCAACTCTTTGGATTTGCTTTACACCAGCTCGGGAATATCGATCGACCTCTAAAGCATGATATCGTTTCATTAGCCCATACACCGCAATATCAAGTGGCTGAAGCAAGTGAGAGCAATGAGGAGGTAATATAAATAAATCAATATCATTATCTATACAGAAAGCAATAAAGCTACCTGTAATATGGCTTGAATGACCATCCATGATCAAAAGTCGAGGTCGGTCACCTAACACTTTCTTGGATTCTGATTCGAAAACCCTTTTTAACCATTCTAATCCATAGCTATTTGAGGTCCATCCATTTGTACTAATAGAGAACTGCCAGCTTTGAGGTGTGTCCTTTGGAATCCATGCAGAATTCGTATTCTGAGCCTTGAAAATGACCATAGGTGATAGAGCATTTCCAGCTACATTAACACATTCAAATGCAGTTATCCATTCTTGCTTGCCAACTGTAACTTTCCAATTCGATTTCTGAATAGAATCAACTATTATATAAGTACTTTGAATACTTTCAACTTCAAATCCGGTTTCATTTATATTATATATATCATCTAATTCATACTTTCGCTCAATGAGATGTATGCGAAATGCATCAAATCAAGTCTGAATATTCTCCGGAGTTGCTTCTTTAGTCCGATTAGACTCTAATTGATGTGAATAATATGTTTTAAGTTTTGGATATTGTTTTTGGAATCTATAGATCTATTTGTGGTTTATAGGTGGAATTTCTGTTGAGGTAGGATTTCGAAATGATGCGACCCGAATGCGTCGAAGACGAATTTCATCGGCTATTTCCTTTACCAATATAGGTATAGCAAGGAATCCAGTGATGATAAGTTGTGAAATCCATTGTACAAGAGTATTTTCTTTTGCGTTTGAAAGAATTTGAGCCATTTCGTAGGTTTGGGAATGTGTTTTCTTCCCAGTCAGCCTATCAGCTAGGGTAGACTTAGGGATTTCAAAATGCTTTGTAGTCTTTCTAATTGATTTAAATTCTTTCAATTGAAGTGAAATTATAGCCTTTTGAAGCTTCTCTTCAATTTGAACAGATATAGAAGGTGATTGGGTATGCATAATAAAAGTTATTGCGGTTTCAAGTTGGTGATGGACTAAAAGTGTCCGAGTTCCCCATATGTCCGAGTTCCCCATACGTTACGTTATATAATTTATAAATTCTAAATTAGTTATAGTTCTTTAAAAGATATAAATATTATTGAAATAATATCATTAAAACAATATAATACAACACTTATAACCTATCAGAAATAGATAGTAAGTTATATATAAAATGAGATATATTATAGTATATTGTATATGAGTGATTAAGTCTATATGTGTAGAGAGTTCTACAAAGGAGTTTTATAGTGGTGTGCACGTGCCACATCACGTGATTTCCAACAATAGTAAATATAAAATAAAAGATAAACAATTTACTATTGCACATATTAATTCCAACTATTATAATTGCACAAGCGATAAATTATTCTTGCTATTATATCTTCTTGATAGTATTATAGATATATTGTTAACAAAGACAAAAATGATAAATGATTGAAAAAAGTTTCAAAAGAAGAAGGAAATTCGAAAGGTTTATATGCTTCAAAGGATTCGAACTATTGCTAGGCTACAAGACGATTTCCTTTGCTTTCTATATACCTTCCTATTACAAAAAAGAAAAATTCGTGTATACACTTATTATTACATTATTCAATCAAATAAACAATAAACATTTGATTACAATCACTAATAGCTAATACTAAACAAATAATTGTAAAGCTTGAAAGTAAGCTTTTTTAGATGAAAAGATAGTATCACAAATCACACTCAATCACAATACAATCACTCACATATATATCCATACATATATACAATTATATATATATAACTAATATATAAGAATACTCTATAAGCGCTTTGCCTTTTATTCTATAATTATAGATTCTAAGGATAAATTGTACCCTGCTCTTGCAGTTCTTTTAAGGCAAAGTATTACAATAATCAAATATTACAAGAATTGAGATAAAAGTGAAAACATATTTTAGTATTTTGAAGATATTCTTTTAATTATCAATCTAATTCTATATATTCTCTTTTTTTAAATAGGCAATTCAAAGGTTTTATAATCACAAAAAAGTTGTGAATAAAATATTAATAAAAGTTGACGAACCTCAAAAAATATTGGAGGTCTTTGAGCTTAGTTAACAATTTCCATTCAAAAATTGTTTTAATTTTATTAGGATCCATTTTAATACTATTGGGAGTAATGATTAGATCAAGGTATTTTGTTTTTTTTATTTCAAACTTATATTTTTTAATATCGATTTATAATTTAATATTGATGAGTCTCTAAACGACTTTGCAAATTTACTTCTAATAATTTATAATATCTTTAGAATAGATCAGAATATTATTTAGGTATATTATACAATTTTTATTCAAAAGATCAAAAAGAATATAATTAATATAATTCTGAAATAAGATAAATATATTGCAAAAGCCAAAAGGTATTATTAAGAATTCGAATAAACCAAAACGAATTATAAAAGCAGTTTTCCATTTGTGACCCTCCACAATTCACAATTTATTAAATATAACAATAATATTCAATTTGGTGTAAACTTTAATATAATATAAGGTATTAAGGGTTTCCTTAATCAGTAATAAAGGGTATTAGTTTTTAATAATAATGTTATTTAATTTATAATAGTCCTAGTAGATTTGAATACCCCTTTCAGGTTTTGTAGCAAGAAGAAATAAGGCAGTCAATTGAGAGTAAGATTTACAAATGAATTCTTTATTTAAATTATTATTAAGCTATTTATAAACAATTTAAAGCTTAGCAAAAGATATTGAATAATGTTTATTATATAAAGACTTTTTGCTTAATATGATTTTAATTTTGTAATCTCAAAAGTATTACAACAAAAACTTGTTTACAAAGGAAAATAAAAAACTAATAAATAAATTACAAAGCTAAAAAGATAATTTGCTTTGAATCTCTATTGCAAAGAATACAAATCGATTGGTTTTGTTTATAAACTTTTCAATATTGTTATCTACAATATTATAATATAACTAAATAGGATTGTTAATAAGCATTTGGTATAGATTGTAAGCCCTATCCAATTTGTCCCAGAATATTTTTGTAATATAAACATCCTAGCTTTTGTAGAATTGAATAAAGCTATTAATTGAAAGAAACTTTATATTATTTATTTCTTATTGAATGTTTTGTAAAATATTGATTAACTTATTTAAGGGGTTTGATAATATCGATATACTCAATAGAAACAAAACATTCTAATTTTGTAACAGTTTTTTATATATCCTAAAACCAGCAATAATCTATATTTGAACTGATTTGGGATCATTTTGATGTAAATATTTATATTACTAACAATTCTATAAATATAATTGTAATTTAATCTAAATAATAATAAATGATCTTTAATTTTGAAGTTTTCGTTGAGAATCTTTTCAATCATTATAAGAATTAGAATAACAAATTCAAGAAATATTATTTGATCTTAAAACAATAATAAAATACTCTCGAAACTTTTATTAATAACTTTTTCTACAAAGGTTTGATATAATTTTAAAATAGATTTCTTTAAGATAGATTTCTTAATAAATAAATATAATTTCGAATTGAATATAGTACTAATTAAAATTGATATATAATTAATAATAAGATTAAGTATAATATCAATTAGGGTTCGTATATGATTGAGAATAACAGTTGCAATAAAGTTAATAGAATAATAATACTTGGAATAATATATCAATATAAATTTAAAAGTTATTGCTATCCAATTAATAAAAGAATTGTAGCATTAAGACTATAAAAGCTCAAGAATTATAGAGTTTTTATCTGAGAGATTTATAATATAAAATAAATCTATTTCTCTATAATTATTGATCTATATATTTAGTAGAATATAATGAAACAAAATATTGGAGGGTTTTCTGTTAGCAAAAAGTAAATAATAAGTATAAGGAAAAGAGTATATAGATATACAAAATTTGGAGATGATTTTTTTATTAATAAAACTATATTCTGTAACTCTATTGTCTATTAAGCTAATAAACAGAATAATCAAATTAAATATAAGGAAAATCTTTATTGAAATTTTAAAAGATTTGTTATTTATTGATTTAAGATATAAAGGATCCTTAGATATAATATTCCTTTTAATTTATAAAGGTAAATCTTTTATAAAAAATCTTGATTCGCAATTATAAACTAAGATTAATCTTTTAATATATTCAATTAAGAAATTAAATTTTTGTTTTTCTCCAAATAAATAAATCCTTTAATATATTCTTCTAAATCTATTTCCTAAACAAATCTAAAAAGGATTGAGGAGGTGTAGTGTAATGATATTGAAGTGATAAAGAAACGATTAGTAGATAGGAATATGTTCTAATAGAAAGAAGTAGTAGTATTATAATAGGGTTTAGGATTTTGATATTAAGTAGTAATAAAGAAATAATTGATATTTGGAATATATCTTGAATTAATATTGTATTTTGTATTGTTCACTTATTTCTTTTTATAATTACTTTTAATATAACTAGGCTTTTTGTAGTAAAGATAAAAATCTAGTTTAATATATTGCTTTCGAATATAACAAAATGAAAAATATTAATTTTAACGAGTAGTATTCAATTATATAGGATTGCTAAAAGGATTAGATATAAGGGTTGTAATAATAACAATTGACTTTTTATTATAAGGTTTCAATTGATTGTAATTAAAGTTGATATCTTGATTTTTATATTGATTATCGAGATAGATTTTTTTTCCAAATTATTATAGATTTTTTATCACTAGATTATTTATATATCAATATTAATAATAAAGAGTTTATTAGGGTAATTAATTAAAGTATTAATTAGTTTTTGAGAAACTTTAAATTTAAAATTAGCGATTTATTGTTTAATAATTTTTTTTATATTTTATAACAAACTGTTTAAACTTGGTAATAAAGTTATCAAATAGAGTCTTCTTCATTTTGTATTTATTATAATTTATAGAAGCTTTATATAAAAAATTAAGGGTTTAATATTGCTTATTTAATTTATATTAAATACTTACTACAGTATACTATCTAGAAGACTAAAGATTAGAATTATACAAATTATTAGTAATTGTATCGAAATATATCTAATTATTTGTATAAACAGAACTAAAAAATAGATTGATAAGGAATATAATCTTTTGAAATTTGGATTTGTTTTTGTAATTTGTGGTTGAACAATAATTAATTGCACTACAAAAAACTATATATTAGTTTTAATACTTTGCAATATTTTACTCATTACTACTGAACTTTTTGAAAACAATAAAATACTTTCAGTAAAATGAAGCTTGTGGGTTATTACAAATAATAATCTTTAATATTTCAATTATATCTTTCAATTCAATAATCTTCAATTAAATATTAGTAGTTTGGATTTGTATTATAATAGCTTGAACTTGTAATAAACTTGTAATCAATTTAATCAATTCAAATATAATTTGAGCAATAATAAAATATATAGTATTTAAATTATTAAATAAGTTTATAAAAAAAGAGATATCAATTTCAGCAAAGTTGAGAATATAATTCAAGAAAAGGAATTACAGAGATAAATTAAATACAAATACTTAATTAGCTATCCTTGGAATACTTTTGTAATTATAAAACAATTTTGTAGAATTCTTAAACAACAATTATTATTTGAATTAAAAAATAACAATATAATATTTATTTCTTTTAAATACTCAAAGTAATTTATATAGATCGATAAGATAAGATTATACAAATCGATAAGATAAGATCCTATAAAAGCTTTTAGTTTGGGGTAGCTGGAAAGGAATAAAGAAAATATTAATTCTTTATTAATCCTTTCATTTCGAAAGGAATTAGATTAATCTAATTAGTATTGATTTAAATAAAGAATATAAAAAATCTTTATTCAAAAGAATAGCCGCATTAGAAAAGACCTATAAGAAATCAATAAAAGCTAGAAAACTAGATTGAATGGAAAAAGCATAAAGTAAGACTTTATTCCCTTGAATATAAAATAAGAAGAATGAATATACTTTTCAAATTCAAGAAAATCATGTATCACATTGCTTATATAATCGATATTAATTGTCAACCAGAATTTGCTTCCTATTTAGATTAAAGTTATTAATCTAATTCTTTTATAAATCTATTTCACTATATATTTATAACTTGTAATAGATTATAAATTTAGTAACTCATATATATAACTTCGAAAAAGTAATACATATTAAATATATATCGAAAAAGCAAAGAAAAGATATCAAAAAATTAAAAAATAATCAATTTCGCATCTAAATTCTAAACACACAAAAAACATATCTAAATTTATCAAATTCGAATTTATTTATTCAAATCAAATACCTTATATATTATACACATACTATTATATACTAGTACAAATCTATATCGATTCTGAATCCTTATTAAAGTTTTTTTTATATATATATACCCTTATCATATTACTAAATAATATCAACAAGTAATACATATCACCAGGACATGAAATAGTCTACCCCTATATATTACTAAGATATACAATATTCTACTTTTATATATTCACCTCTATATACATTACCAATCACTATATATATTTACAAAACCTATAACGTGATTTATCAGTATGCGGGTCATATCAGTATGCAGATCACTTTCATCTCAATTCACTCTTTCAAACTTATATTATTGAATAACCATCAAATCAATTAATTAAAATTATAAAAATTATAATAATCCAGAATCTATTACATTATTTTGACAAGTTCTTGTATTATATTCAATTTTTCTATACTTACTACAGTATCGATTAGAAGATACTTCCCTATTAGAATTCCTTTCTTTTTGATGTTTGTTGTGTTGAATTTGAATATCAATCTTTTGTTGAAATAATATATCAAAAGCTTTTTGTTCAATAAATACTTTTTCTTGATGTAATTGAGTTTTTTTCGTGTGTTGATACTTACTTAATGTTTCATTCGCTACCCGAAGTGTACGAATCTCTACATTTAAAAGTGTATTTTCATAAGCTAATCTCTTTATACCTTTAGCTAAAACTAATATAGTTTCAAATATAGGTGTAGAGAAGCTTGATTAATAATAAGTTATTCGAGATTTTATTAAAGTTGATTATAAAAAAGTTTCAATTGAATTATAAAAGCTTTGAGAGATCCATAAATCTTAATCGAAAGAGAGGGGAGTAGGTATACGAATTCGAATATCCAGTTTTGAAAGTATAGTTTCAGGATTAAAAGATATTAAACCTGTTTCTCGGAACTCTGATTTCATATTCTGAAAAATAATTGATTTTTTGTATACAGTTTTAAAAGCTATAAAGAATTCAACTTTCGAAATATGATTAATATATGCCTTGATAAATTTATCAATTTGAGTACTATATAAACGTTTCAGATTACCAAAATAGATTACATCAAATGATTGAATTAGATGACTTGAATGTGGTGGTAAATATAAATATATAATATCGTTCTCTTCACAGTATACTTGAAAAGCTTTTGATTCATGGCTTTTATACCCATCTAATACCAATATTCGATATTTGCCCTTTCTTTGATTCTTAATATACTTATTGAAATATTTCAATTATTTTAAATCTATTTCATTATTTGTCCATCTATTAGATGTAGGTTTAATAGCCCAATCCGTAGGAAAATCGATTTCGGTATATCAATTGGAAAGATGAATCTGTTCTTGAATCATTAAAAATAGAGATATAGTTTCATTCTTTTTATTATTATATATAATCGCTGTAGCTTATTCTTTATTGCCTGATTGTATTGTTTTGCTTTTACTATTTTGTTTAGTACTAGTTATTACTATTCCGGGGCATATTATATTTATTATAAAGTCTGTTTTATCGAAGTTGTAGAAATCGCAGTCGAGAATACTGTATTTCGTTTGTATATTCGAAACTAATCGAAACCACTTTTCAATGAGCTTAGGATTTTTGTAGAGAGCTCTTTGAAAGTTATAAATACGACTAAAACGCATCTTTAATTCGATTCAACACTTTACAAATCGATACGCCCAAAGCTTCCCAACACACTTTACACCCCTCGATTCAAGAATATAATTCGCTATATCTTCTACATTTCTTAATTTAGATGAAAATCCTTTCATATTTATATCGATTATATATTCAGAAATGATATTCTCTTCTAGTTCTAAAAGATTATAAGATTTAGATCGATATTTGGAATAGGAAATAATACTATTAATTTTATGTTGTAGTGTTGTATTCGAGATATTATATATCTTTGCAATCTTTCGAATACTTATTTTTTTATCTTTTTGAATAGCTTCGATAGCAAGGAGTATACAGGCTTCTTGATTATTTAAATTCATTATGAATTGTTGATAAAAACGCGTATTGAAAGAGAAGAGAATGAATTGAGGTGAAAGTGATCCGCACATTGATATGACCCGCACACTGATAAATCATGTTATATTACTCTATATATATTATCAATCCTTATATATATTTACAAAACCTATATATCCCTTTATATACATCGTCAATCACTATATACATTTGCAAAACCTATATATCACTCTATATACATCATCAATCCTCATATACATCTACAAAACCTATATATCCCCTATATCAAATCAATAATATATAGAATTAATCAAAGACTTTCCTAATTGATCAATCAAAGATTATACAAAAACACTAAATAATAGGGAATACAATATCATTCAATATAAAAAGAAAAGAGAAAGCTTTATAAACAATTTATATCATTATATTGTTTATTCAATAAAAATTAAATATTATCCAATAGCTCAAAGGACTAAAAGTTAAGCACAATTAGATTCACTAGGCATAACGAATTCTACCTATAATATCTCTATATATTATAATTATAATATAGAAGCTATTAGAAGCAACCCTAATCTTACTATTAAAAAAGCTTGGTCATTAGACTATATTCAGAACATCCATATTACAAAAGGAATAAGATCTAATCCAAATATTATTAGATTAAAAGATATAAATATCGATCTAATAAATAGATTAGAAAGAAGGGAAACATATCGATTGGCTGGACACAACATCCCTGTCATACAAGAGATCGAAGATAGGACAATATAAATCCCTATTCCTACCCCTGTAGATTATTAGCTCTTTTAGCCTTCTCATATAAGCCTGTGTCCCTGAGACTAAACCTAGTTGAATGTATAAAACTAGGTCCCTAGAAGCTATACGTATATGTATACATCATTCATAGTAGATAGTATAGCAAAATATCTTATACGAAGGTGCTCTAACTTGAATAGATCTTAATATTATATATATATAAGGTTTAGATTAAGAGGTGGCAGCTAAAAACTAGTATAAAAATCGTACTAATAAAAACTTGAATATAAAACCCCTGAATAAGATTCTGATTCTATAATATTTATCACACTATATTAAAATATTTATATATATAAATATAAATAAAGAAATCAAGTATTTAGATTCTATTCTAAATGGTCGATCTAATTATATAGAATAGTATTCTAAAGCTAAGCTTTTTTTAAAAGCTAATGGTTTTATATCCTATATAAACGATTCAGAAAATGACTCCAATAAACAATACTATTTCAAATCAAATAATATTCCTATTACTAAGGAGTTATTTCTGAAATATAGTGAAAAACTAAAGGAATTTCGGAATAAATTCAAAAAAGCTTTAATTACTCTAAAATCCATTATATCTATAGATTTAGGGAAGAGATTTAAAAATAAATTGAATCCAAAAGAGCTTTAGAATACTATAAATAAAATTTATAATAAAACTTTATTAGGTTTGATAGATCGATATTTCAATAAATTAATAAAATCAAATTATAATGATTTTAATAGTATAGATGAATATACAAATCATATATTATCATTATATATAACGTGGTTTATTAATGAGTGGGTCATATCAATAAGTAGATCACTTTTACCTTAATTCATTCTCTTCTTTTTCAATACACATTTTATCAATAATTTATAATGAATTCGAATAATTAAGAAGCCTATATATTCCTTGCTATTAAAACTATTCAAAAAGATAAAAAAATAATTATTCGAAAAGCTGCAAAAATATATAACATTTTGAATATAATATTACAATATAGAATCAATAGTTCTATCTCTCACTCTAAATATCAACCTAAATTTTATAATCTTTTAGAACTAAAGGAGAATATCATTTCTGAATATATATTTGATATGGATATGAGAGGATTTCTATTTAAACTTAGAAATATGGAAGATATAGTAAATCATATTTTTAAATCGAGGAGTGTGAAGTGTATTAAGAAGTTCTAGATATATCAATTTGTAAAGTATTGAATTGAATTAAAGATATGTTTTAATTGTATTTATAACTTTCAAAAAGCTCTCTGTAAGGATTCTAAGTTTATTAAAGAGTGGTTTCGATTAGTTTCAAATATGTAAGCGAAATATAATATTCTTGATAGCGATTTTTATAATTTCGATAAAACAGGTTTTATAATGGAGATTATATATATTGTAATAGTTATTATTAGTGCTGAGAGATATAATAGAAATAAATCAGTATAATCAGGCAATCGAGAATGAATTATAGTAATAATATATGGAAATGGGGAGGGTGAAATTATATCCCTATTTCTAATACTTTAAGGATAGATTTATCTTTTCAATTGGTATATCGAAATCAATCTTTCTGTAGATTAAGCTATTAAATCTATTAGTAATGAATAAATAAATAATGAGATAGGATTGAAATGATTAAAATACTTTAATAAATATATAAGGGATTACAAAGTAGATAAATACCAAATATTGGTACTAGATAAATACAAAAGCTATGAATCTATAGCTTTTTAGTTATATTGTAAGGCAAATGATATTATATATATCAAATTACTATTATATTCTAGTTATTTAATTCAACTATTTGATATTGGATATTTTAGTATTTTAAAATACTTATATAATAATCAAATTAATAGATTTATCGAGATATATATCAATTATATTTCTAAGATTGAATTCTTTATAGCTTTTAAAATTATATATCAATAATCAATTATAGTTTAGAATATAAAAGCTGAATTTTAAGAAACTAGATTAATATTTTTTAATTCTAAAGCTATGTTCTCAAAATTAGATATTCAAATCTATATATCTATTTTCTCTTTTTTTAACTTAAATCTTTGAATTTCTCAAACCCTTCAAAATCCTATAAAAACTTTTTCTCAATCAATTTTAATTAAATCTCAAATAACTTGTTATCAATCAAGCTTTCTAATATTTATATTTGAGATTGTATTAGTTTTAGCTAAAGATATGGAAAGATTAGTATATAAGAATATACTTTTAAGTACAAAAAACTATATACTTTGAAAAGCAAATAAGATATTAAATAAGTATTGATATACAAAAAAAACTTAATTATATTAAGGAAAAGTGCTTATTGGATAAAAGGCTATTGATATTTTATTTCAATAAAAGATTGATATTCAGATTCAATATAATAAGTATCAAAAAGAAAGGAATTCTAATAAGGAAGCATTTTCTAGTTGATATTGTAGTAAATATAGAATAACTAAATATAATATAAGAACTTATCAAAATAATAGAATAGATTCTAGATTATTAGAGTCTTTATAGTTTTAATCAATTGATTCAATTGTTATTGAATAATATGGTTTTGAAAGAGTAAATTAAGGTGAAAGTGACCCACACACTGATAAACCACGTTATATTTAAAAGAATTAAAATTTGAAATTCAAAAGGCTTATATAATATAGATTATATTTAATAGATTAAATGATTAATTTGATTCATTTAAATCTAAGAAAACTAAAGAACTGTCAAAAGATTTAACAAATAATAAAAATATTGATTTAGATAAATTAATATCTAAATTAATATTCGAAGAATCTAGAATGAAAGAATCTATAAAATCAAATAGAATTATAAAACAAAAAAATAATATTCCAAATTATATATATTATAATAAAAAAGACTATTTAAAATCCAAATACTATAAAAAGCATTTAGAACTCTTAAATAAAAACTATAAAAGATATAAAATTCTAAAAAATAATAAGAATAAGTATAAAGACCAGCTTTATAAAATTACAAAAGAATTAAATAATCTTAAAAAGTCTAATAAAAGGATCTATAATATATATAAAAATAAT